>JAULCC010402310.1:0-11363 GCA_032358795.1 Nuttallia obscurata | reverse complement strand
TTTGAGGGCAGTTCTACACAGTTGTTGTGTATACTGGAGAGCCTTAGTGACACAAATCGCAGAATTCTGATTCCATCCCCTCCAGCACCAGACAGTGATGTGGAAATTCTGGATGTCTATGCTGAGCTGTTCATGGCTGCTCAAGAAATAATAGCAGGTACAGTAGTGTGAACATATTTGTTGTCATTATTGTTATATTAATTACGATTTACGCAATATGATATAAGATGTATGTATAAGTTTATATACAATATGCGATATTTGATAGAATATATGCTTAACACTGATAACAAAAGGGAATGATTAACAGCCAAGTGTGACACGGTTATCAACCTTGGTTTCATTTTCCATATTTCCAAAACTTTTCATCTCATGAAAATTTTACACATTAAATGTGTATAGGTGCAGAATGCAAGATTAAAAGATGTCAGTGTACCTACTTTGTGTCTGGAAAGGGATAACTAGTATGTGAATCTTTACAATTATCCCTGGGAAAATGTACAAGGAAGGGGTGGTCTACTCTTCTTCTGTGCCCTTACTGCCTTATGATTGGCAAGATGTCTGTAAATAAATGTTTTTCAATTGGGTATTTTTTTTTCAATAGAAATCTGAATTAAGAAGCAATGTGTAGTGTCAATCATTGTGATACTACAGGCACGTCTATTTATATAGTAATGTAACATTGCTATGAAGGCTTACCTGCGACTTCTTGTTTAAAAATGTAGTTGGAAAATCATTACAGAGAATAATATATTTGCAAATATTCATCTCACCAAATATATGTTGTTTTCAGGAGGTGGAGGACACAGAGGGTCTGCAGTGAAGGCCACTAGCCCAGTTGGAATACCTGCCCTGGCTGGAATTGTACCCGGCAAAACTTTGATTGAAATGGCAACAAAAGGTAGGCTTAGCAAAGTGCCAGGTTTTTATGTTTTAGTAAAATACATTTTTTGTAAAAAATGTTAAGAGAGTGACTTTGATTTATTATCTTTTGTTTATCATGGTTAAGGGTCACACATACACAGTTCATGTCTAGCTTGTTCCCCCTGGGTAGACCCACTGACCTTACACTAGCTAGCTAGATAGCTTCCATGCATGAAAGAGAAAGTTGGCCAAGCTGTACTCATTACCACAACCCTGATAGTAGTGAAAGGCCAAGTGATTTCAACTGAGCCACAGAGGCAATAATCTGTTTTGACAAAGTCATTACCGGTAATTGTGATACTTCAAATAACTGTAATGCTGAACAAAGTTGCTCGACATTTATTAGGAGCGACTGCATATTGTATAGTATAGGTGATGTTTTCCACTGTACTCAGCAAGCTTATATAGCAATGTTAACTATGGTATACAGGTTTATAGTCAAAGGTGGGAAAAAAACGAAATTGGAAAAATGAAACTCAAATTAAAAATGAAAATTTAAAAATTTCAATTTTTTAGGAATTATTTT
The DNA here is from genome assembly GCA_032358795.1 of Nuttallia obscurata. Classification (NCBI taxonomy): domain Eukaryota; kingdom Metazoa; phylum Mollusca; class Bivalvia; order Cardiida; family Psammobiidae; genus Nuttallia; species Nuttallia obscurata. Next base: position 9,913 of record JAULCC010402310.1, on the reverse strand, counting down.
TGAGTAACCAAAAGACTGGGCTGATCAAAAAAGGTTTCTGGTACTTGTGTTAATTTGACTAGAGATTTCAATAACTCATTTTGGGTTTATGCCCATCATAGCACACACATTTTAAAGCTATGTCAGTCATGAAATAAGACCATGTCCATTTACCGGAAAAATTGTATAAAATAGAACAAATGCTTGTGAGTGAAGATCATGAAGGAGAAATATGTAGCCATTATTTGAAACCATCATTGTCTGTCTTATTCTCTGTTTGCCACTCTCAGTCTTCTAGTATTTCTCTATTTGTTTTTTTTCTGCTCTTCTCTCTCTATCTATCTTTGATACTATCTTTAGAATTTGAGTTCAGAAAGACACATTTTAGTGTAACTATTATATTATAATTTTATTTCAGCTGAAGATGGAGCCACTGTAGAAGGTGCCATCAAACTTGTGAAGTACGCCTTCTGTTTTGAACAATGGGATGTGTTTGAGGCTCTCAACGATACTCTGCTGACCTACCTCAGGGTACAGTTTTATAAATAGTGTTTCTTTTCCTTACCTTAAGAGCTTTAATACTGGATTATCTCTTCTCTGTTTAAAGTGCTAACAAATTAAATACTTTTACATCAATAATGGCAGGAACATATGATAAATGATTTTGAAGTATCTCCATTTTTTGCTGCATATATTACTATGATAAAAGATTTACCTACATAGTTGTATTGACAGCTGACATTAAACTAATTTGTATTTAAGAAAAGATTAAAGAAACTCCTAATCATAGAATAATTCTTGCATCAATTTTGACTTTACGGCTTAAATGCAATATAGATAACTACAATATTTAATATGTAGTGACATGTATATCATACTTTTAGATGTAGTTCTATCAGTAATTCAGTATACCAAAAATATAACTTTTACAAGGCTTTTTTGTGTGCATGTAGTAGAATTTGGCCATGTTTAGCTCATAGATGTTAGAAACTTCTGTTTTTTTGCATTATTTTTTTAGTTTTGGACAAGTCTATGGTTGTTGAGAAAGTTTTTTGAACTACATTTTTGGCTCAGGCTCATGTTTACAACTAGTGTATTATTAGATCAATTTGTCGACACGTCATCAGCTGGAAGTCATTAAAATGGCTCATGTTTTACCTCTTGTTGTTGTCTTGTGACAGAAAGAATCATATACTTGTCTTTTTGTATCAACTTTTATTGAAGTCATTCATGAAATGTTATAAAGCTTACCAAAGTCTTGCTAAATAACATTTTCTTGTCAGAACTCTTTAAATAAAAGGCGATTAGGAAAGACATCTCATGTAGGATCCTCTATGTATTTAATCGTTCAATGTTATGTAATAAATCAGCATATTTGCAAGAAACAGGCAAGTTTCTGTCTTAAACAGTGGTAGGAAAAAAATAAACAAACTGTCACAATTAGATTTTCTACCAATAATGATTTTGTACCATTTCTGTGGACAATCTATGACTTTCAGATCATTAATGAGGACAGATATCTCTGGGACGAAAAGTGCCTACAGATACTGGGGGCCATGGAGAAGGTGATAAGTAGCAAAAAACACAAGAGAACAGCTTCACAGAATGAGGAGGAACACATTGAACAAGAACTAACGCCATCTGTTATAGGTATGTGTGCAGCTTCATCAGAAAGGGTTTATTTTTACTCTTTTATATTTGTGGCTGTTTATGGGGACCTCTCTCTTGGAGATGATTTTATAATCACCTTGCTTTCTCTAAATTATGTGTTAACTTTTAGACCTGTTTCCCTTGCTTGCAATACAGTGCCAGATCTAGGTTTTGATTTCAATAAGGTATGCTTAACTAACTCAAATTTTTTTTTCAAAGGAATTTATGTTTGTTATTTCTAGTTGTCAAAAATATTATACATGTATTAGGCTAATGAGGATGTCCTCTACTTATTGTATAGAGTTTTTAAAAACTGTGTGGGAGAATGTAGAATGCATCTTATTTTATTCTTAAATAAGCAACATTTGAAACTGAATGAATTATTCAGGTCTTATTTCCATTGTACAATGTTTTACTTGTATTTGTTACAGCAACATCTACCAGATCTATGTACTTAAATGATGAGCTGATTATTCTCGCCGACACTCTGATGTCTGTCATCACAGGGCCTTTCTCTGTAAGTAGACTTCCCTTACTGTAGGAAATATAAATGTTTGTGACAAAATATTTCTCTTTTTTCTCTTAATATTGATAATGGCGTAAAAAAGGATAATTTACCTCAGTTTTTACACATACAAAATGTCTATTATGTAATTTATAAACCCTTCCAGTCTCTGAATCTATCAAGATGGCATTAGGTTCTTGTATATCACCCAAGGCACAATAGATAATGTTCAGTGTAACCAGTGTTTATTAATTGATATACCTCAGTTACGCTTGTGAGCTGATTTACACAAAGGTTGGTATTCTTAGATGTCATTCAGTAGGGTTAATGTCAAATTATGATGGAATTGTAGTAGTATACATGTAAGTGTTAAATTCTATATGTTTTTGATATGTTGAATTCCATATTTATAATTTCCAGCCTGATAGTATAGAGGTAGATGTCATTGTGGATGCAGCTCTGTACTTGTGGAATAAATGTAAGGCAGTGTTCCAGAAATACCAGACTGGTTCTGTGGATAACCCAAAGTACCTCAGCAAGATGGAAAACCCAACCAAGGTAACACTTAGTATGATATCACATACTGGTTCTGAAGCTAAAGAAAACTATTGATATTGTTTCTTAATTTAGCATTTTCCTTTTAAACTATTAACTTTAACTGAAGCAGATAAAATAAAGCATTATTTAACTCCTTATTAAAGTTTGATAGTTATATGTGTTAGAAACATTTATGTAAGTATTAAAATTGTTAAAATGGTTAAAGTTATTACAAATTCAAAGTTATAAATGAAGTTGCAAATAAAGACTTTTAAGAACAAAACTAAACTAAGAAAATATCTTGAATTTTTAACCTTTGAAGTTTAGTGAAAGCATATCAAGAAACTGCATGATCTTGAAGTCTGAAATATCTTATCAAGTGGTTAAACAATAAAGTTATGTTGATCATAACATATGTTACAAATCCTTTACAGTGGGCATACATACTAGATGTGGTTCATCAGCTTCTATGTTGGTGTGGCATCAGCAGTGTAGACCCGGCACTCACCGCAGAGGTTGTTCTTCGTCTTGGACTGGTTCTGGAGAGCAGTGCTCATCTAGATCAGATTGAAGGTAAGCCAGTCTCCTCACATGCAGTCTATTGTGTGCTTCTTGTATTTGTTGTATGACATGTAACATATTAACACTCGGGATTTGAGTTCTTGTAAATGTTGCTTGTTCTACCTAACATCTCTAATAACTCACATGTTGTAACTAATCCATATTTTTAATGCTGCTATATATGTACTTTCATCTTTATAAGATGAAAATTGTTCATACATATTGTGCTTACTGGATATGTGTATGCTGTTTATAAATTTTTGCAATACTACTCAGCTTAATCTCAAACAATCTCAGAAAACTGTCTTAGTTTGATTCAAAGTCAGGCTTTTGTTTCAGTCAGTTCAGAAGCTGTGTTCATAATTGTAGTTTATTTAATGAAGGGATAGCTGGAGTGCTTTTGTATTTTATATTCAAGTTTATTGAAGTTTGTAGGATGGAGTTTATATAAATGGACAATGGATATGTAAATTTCATCAGTTACTATTTATTATACTATCAGGTACAACCAATGATATTCAGTAGTATTGACTCTTTTACTGTGCTTTTCATCAGAAAGTTTTTTATCACATGACATTGCTTATTTCCGGTGTAATATAACCATCACGTATTTTCTTATACAAACAACATGTTACATATAAGAACCGATGACGGCACAAAATCAATAAGAAAAATCTGATTAACCTGTCGGTGTTTTGTCACGTGATAAAAAGAATATCAGATTCGTTTTCACTTTAAATAAAATTTTATTAGACTTGTCCTGGAATCTTTATTAAGCTCACCAGAGGCTTGCTTATAAAGGTTCCTGGAATTTGATATTAAGTGAAAACTCATCAGATATCCTCTATATATTATTTGAATCAGGCCTTGCTTTCACAAATTTTCTGAGCTGAGTTTCCAATCAAACATCTTTTCTACAGATTGGTTGTAAAAGATATTACATAGAGCTGAATAAATGCCTAACTGGAAAATATCTTGGTCATTATGAATTTTTTTAACTAAATATGTCTATAAAGCTACAATTATAACTTTGAATTTCAGGTTTAGAAAATTCTAAAGTTGAGAAATTTGTGAAAGTAAAATAGCTGTCAGATGTGAAAAAATCAACGTTTGGATTCTATAAAAGTCAAGTTTATGTTTGTAATATATTTTTGATTATGCTTCTGAATGAAACACTTACTAACAATTGAAATATGTGGCATTTTTGTTTCATTAATAAATTTTACATACCTCACCATTCAGTATTTAAAGTGAGAGTGTACATACACAAGAGAGGTAACAAATCCTATGACCCAATCTATTTCAGCATGTGAATTATATATATACTTATAATATATTCTCCGAGATATATTCTCTGTTATATTTCACAGTCTGAGGATGAATTTATTATTGTACCATAATTCCTGTGCCATATTTCAAAACATTACTCCTTTCATTTTAGGCCATATGTACTGCTTGAATTTCTTCTACTAATAGCACACCTGAAAGAAACAGTTCTTTGCATACTAAATCTCCCGATCTGATTACTTACTTTTCAAGGAAAATGCTCATATAATTGATATTTCAAATTAAAAAGAATTTCCAGGAAAAAGTGAGTTATAATCATTTCTGTATCCCCTTTTCACAGATTGTGTGATTACCTAAGAGATAACTTCATCAGTCCTTTCGTCAGATGTTTGTTACAACATCTTAAGATTATACAATATGGCACTCTGCAATTTCTTAATGCTTTTCTATCAGACTTTCACTATATACACATCTTGACACCAAAAAACAAAAAAAAAACAGAAGTGACAGATATTCAGTTGATCATGATGGACCTAAAAGTTCAAATAATGAAATGGACATAATTCCCTGCAGTGTTTGTATATGTGATATATACTTAAACACCTTTATTTACTATTGCTAGTGTCAACACAGCTATTGTATATATGTGCACAGTTGCCAGTTTATATGTTACTCAGTACCTGTATTATATTAATTTTGTAATATATATCTGCACAATCATATCCCATCTGTATCAAAGGGAGGAAATTTATGCTGGAGTGGAGGAGAACTCCTTCCCTAGAGAAGGAGGGTCAGGGTTCCACGCCTCAGTCTCTATCCCAGAGTAGAGGTAACATGCACACCAAAATGTGTAGTTTGTTTTACCAGTTAGTTTTGCAAGAATTTTTCAGCAATTTGTTATTGTTGTTATGTTGTGTTTTATGCCTGTTTCAATCAATCAACCGATCATTCAATCCATTTTTACTCAGCAATATCAACAAAAATTATTTCTTTTGCCATATACATAATTAAATTAAATATGGCTCATACATATCTTTTTAACAATATATACATTTATACAAAGTTACATACATATACCATTACATAAAAATAAATAAATTACTTGAAGGAAGAAATCCTTTCGAGACATAGTAATATATTCTAAATGTTTTACTAAAAATTTAAAGTGAAACGCACCATACATAATTTTTCAATTCAGTCTATCAACTTAGCCATGATCCTGAGTTTAGCATTTCCCTACAATACAAGACAGTTTATTTGTAACTTACAGCCACATGTCCAGGTAACAGAATGTTTATAGACATGTAAGCAGAGGCTTGTGTCATAACAAAGGATTATAATTAAGAGTAACAGTGCAGCTAACAAGCAGCTTCTTTGTTAACTGGAAACATTCTTACCTTACTTAAAACTGCTTTAGAAATAACTGTACCTTCAGTTTCAATTTGCTAAAAATGGCTTATCACAGAATCTGTGTCTGAGTTTGGATTCAAACCTATAACCTTATACAAACCCTTGATTCACTAGCCAGCAGTTTTCACTATGCCACTGGGCCTTTGGAAAAGGATAACTTGTACTGAGAGAAATTCATAGACAAGGCCCATTACTCTTAAGACTTTATTTAAGCTTGAAAACTGCATTTCAGCTTTTAAAAAAAATGAATCTAATTAAAAAATAGTGATTGGCTTATATCTCAGCTAGCAAAAACATGTTTTAACATAAACATCCTGTTTGATTTGTTAAAATCTAGCAAATCAGGTCTATATTTTAGGAATTATGACTATTTCTAACTTAATATTGCTGAGGGAAAATACTAATTTCAGCTGAAGCTAGTGATATTTTTTATACCATTGCTTGCATTGTTTAAAGTGTTTTGTTATGTATATTTTGTTGCAAGTTTAGTTTTTACAGACATGTTGGCGTCATCATCCATTAGTTGTTTTGTGCTACTGTTCTATATTCTTTTACCCTAACATGAGTTATCTACCTTGTTAACAGTTACGTTTTTGTTTCATTTTTGGATTCTTTCAAGAACTCTGTTTTAAACACTTTGCTGATTTTCTTCAATAAACAAAATGCTTTTTTATTCATCTTAATTATTTGGCACCATCGTAAATAAATGGGTTTAGTTGTAAACTGTATCCTCATATTAAGGGGAAAAGAAATGTCCATGTTTTCTACTAAATAATAAATAATTTCTTAGATGTACATTGACAGATAAGATATAGGAGTTCAATTTAGAATGATGGGGACTGAAAGGGGTAACACACCGAATATATAACAGCTTTTTTAGAAGCCTTTGAACTTTCAGATCAAATATTTTATTCCTCTCTCTTTTTTTTTGGCTTTTCTTCTCTTAATTTGCCTTTGTTTGTTGATATATGATACACAACATTTTCTCATAGTTTAATTTTTCTAGAACTCACTTTTTAAAACTTTGTATGTATTTGTTAGTTTATTATTTTAGAAGGGCACACATTTACGGCAAGATTACTTTAGCATTAGAGTAATTCAAACACAACTAGCCCTATACATGTAACAGTTTAATTCGGCGATTTATTTTTATACATCAGTAGAAAAACTGCAACATTAACATTCTAAATGTGATTTAGACTACCGTAAGGCAAATTACCCATTTCTTTTGTCATAAGAAGCTTTCTGAGTTAGTTAAACAGTTTAATATTCTTTGGGGTTTTATTTTGCAGTGACCTCAACAAAGTTTGTTTTTATACCTATCATGCTTTGAGAAATTTTGACATAGTATGACACAACTGTTTCTGTTTATAAGTGGATATGTTATCCAAAACAATATAAGTTTAGTATATGTCTGTCTTATCCTACTGTTGGTACATTTGAATTTTAGGTGCTTAAATTGTTGAGAGTTTCCTGAATTAAAAGGTTGTTATATTAAGATCCAACTTTGTCAGTTTTACAAGTACAAAAGGTGCTAAAAGGAGCCAGTATTGCACTCATAATCCCTGTTATTTGTGTGACACCTATCTCATTATTTATATATCCTTCAGAGACGAGATCCCCTGTCAAGGATTCCTCTATGTCTGACCTTGGAGTCTTACAAGATGGCAGCCAACATGTCAGCCGTACCTCTATGCTCTCCTCTTCACTTCTGAATGTAAATCCACGTAACCAGCTCCTACAAGCGAGAGATATACTTGAGCTAGGCTTGAAAAATGTGTCCTTTGCCAGACAGGCTGTTGCCCTGTCAGACGGGAAGTCAATAGCTGATGTCAGTTGGGCAAAGGTTAGTCTGAGTTTTGTTCTTTATTTTTTTTTTCAAATTTTGAAAATATTGTCTTCTGAAGTTCATCTTAGAAATATTAAATATGATATGTTTAAACAATCAGATTGAAATGAACTCTTTTACATTTTTAGAAATTTTAGTACACATTCATTTTTCTTTGCTGCTGAAAGTACTACCTTGTTTGCATTGCTTGTTTCTATACTTAATGTGTTATCTTTGTTTGTTTTACCACACATAGAATTTAATTTTTAATTTTTTTCTTGTTTTTAATTTATAGACATTTCTTGTTGTGATAGTGTTTATTTGTTCCTGCATGGTTATAAGTTTGACCCAGTTTCAGCTGATAAATTCTGTTTGCAGAATGTTCTCCCACCCAACAAACTTCCTTCAGAATTGTTGGGAGCAAAAAATGACCCTTTCTTACCCACAATTCTTGAAGTAGAAAGGGAAAATTCCTCCACTTCCTCTGAGAATTTTGAAACTCAGAGCAAAAAAAGTGGGAGTGCCAAGTCGGTAAGTCAAGCTCCTGCGAGAGCTGGTCACCAGAGTAACAAGCTCCTGTGCAATAGTGATCACAGACATTTTTTGTTTTCTTTATATTATGCTACTATGTAACTGCATGGCTTTGTGAAATGGTGTCAGCTCACCTGAGCCAGAAGCTCATGGTGAGCTATTTTGACCAGTCTTTTTTTTGTCATCCATCATTCATTTTCCGTCTGTCAACATTTGCTTCAAATAACATTTCCTCCTGAATGCCTTGCCCAATTTTGATATAACTTACATGTATGTTGCTTCGGTGGTCCCCATTTAAAGTGTTCAAGTGTTCAAATGGTTTAATTCCATGAAGAACTTTGACAGGAAATACTTAAAAGATTTTCTTCTCCAAACCTAGTGGTTAGATTTGAAAATAATTTGGCACAATTGTGCCTTGGATGACCCTTTACAAAGTTTGTTCAAATTATTAGCAGTTGAAAAACATAGCCGCCATGGGGCAGAGCCAGTTTCCTTATATGTATATAATGAAAACTTAAATAATCTTCTTCTCTAAAAGTACAACAGGCAGTACTTAGATATTTAGCCTATATCATGCCCTAGTTGTCCATTACCAAATTTGTTTAAATGATGACCCTGTGGTCAGATATGGCTCCGTCCAATGTGTATTTTATTTTACATAACTTAAACATAGAAAATTTTTTAAGATGTTCTTCTCTGTAACCAAACATGCTAGGGCTTAGATTTTGTACTATTAACACCATATACATATACTTTAGTGAGTTTGTTCATGCGGCAACTCTTGAATCAGATTAAATAATGAGAACTTTAAAAAATCATCCTCTTTGGAGCCATTCTTACTAAAGCTGAGATATTTTGTGTGAAATATCCTACACAGTTCCTCTTTCAAGCTTGTTCAAACGGTAATGTATGGCCCAAAGTTTACCATGCCCAGAGGCATATTATTTTACGTATTTTACCTAGACTTATGAAGTGAAATTTGAAAAATCGTCTGACTGAAATCATACTTGCTAGAGCTGAGATATTTTTTGTTAAAAAAAAAAAGTGTTCAAATGGTGACCCTGGAATCAGTATTAGCCCTGCCATAGGGCTCCTATTTTACATAGATTTATAAAGTCAAATATAAAAGATAAAAGTCTTCTAGAACCATAAATGCTAGTGCTAAGATATTTAATTTGGTACATCATATACAGGTCCTCTACTAAGCTTGTTCAAATGGTGACCATGGGGTGAGAATTCGCGCTGGCCCACTGACATTTACTTTATATATGGTTATATAGTGGGGGGAAAAAATCTCCTGAAATAATACATGCTAGAACTAAGATATTTCCACATTATATATTTATATAAGGAAATCTAAAGATAAAGCTCTGCAATCTGCTTTGCCTAATTCAAAATGAATGTAGAGGAAAGTTTACTTGGAGACCCTCTATCAAATTTTTTAAGCAGTATTGTTTATTAAAAAAATATGGCAGCCATTTTCAGGTGAGCACCTCACAGCCCCATTGTTCTGTAACAAGGTATAGATACTAAATATAAATGAACTTATTAGCTCATCTGATTTTTTGAAAAAAAAAGATGAGCTATTGTCGTGACCTGATCGTCGTCGGCGTCGGCGTTGCAGC
>JAULCC010402199.1:0-11363 GCA_032358795.1 Nuttallia obscurata | reverse complement strand
TTTTTGTCTTTGTGTTCCTATTTAGTTTCGAATATATGTCCCTAAAAACGATTAAACAAACTCAGTTTTATATCGTGTTAAGTTATTGCAAGTGACAGTGTTGGCCAAACTATCTTCTACAGTACTGTAAAACAACACAACCAGTCGAAGACACGATGTCTATATTTGTTAGAACCAACGTACTAAACCAACATTCTGCACTCTAGAAGATTTTCTGATGATTTAGCCAGCATTAGGCACGCAGCATGTCTATGTCCATTTGCAGTTATCAGATGCTTTGATTATTCTATAAAACATTGGCAGTTTTCAAATAGACATCGGTACAATGTATTCAATAAACATTTCATGTTACTAAACTATCACAGTGTATACTGAAGATTTTATCAGACTGTTGTGATGGCGATAAGACATAAATATGAAAACATCAGGAGTGTTTGCTGCAAGTTCTTTTCTTAGGGTAAATGTCTATTGTTACTTTTAATAAACTGTCTTTTCATACAAGATTGAAGGATTCTTCACAAGGAAGAATAAAGACAGTGTCTATATTTCTCACATTAAATATATATAAATAAGAGAAAAGTCGACAAAACAGAAACAAACAATTAAATTTAACCACCCGAGCGCTTTAGGCAGTTAGCCTTCATCAGGGGAATACATATACAATTATCATTATTTTAAAAACAAACAAACAAGTGATTGTTACAGTAAAAATACATTAAATACGCGGTCATGAACCGTTTCTTTAATGCGACTTTAGCCGCCCATTACCATACATTTATGAAAAACTAATAAAACATGACTTGTTATGTATCTAATCAAAATGAATAAACTCTGTCGGATATGTATACTAACAAACAAACAACTGTTTGTTACAGTACAAATTCATTAAATAAGCGGTCATGAACCGTTCTTTTAATGTGAAAATGCGACTTTAGCCGCCCATTACCATACATTTATAAAAAACTAATGAAAAATGACTTATTTATGTATCTAATGAAGATGAATAAACTCTGTCGGATTTGTATACAGGAACTGAGAGAGGCTTGTTGTATACAGGAACTGAGAGACATATCCGACAGAGTTTATTCATTTTAATTTTATCAGCAGACGTTGAAAAAGTTTGTTGTAAAAGACATATCTTTTATTAACGTAATTGTTGACGGTGAGCCGGCTGTGTGTTAATTGCTTAACAAAATCCATATTTTTTCAATATATTATCATTTTAACGACCTGAAATTCAGTAAAAACACTTCAAGTAAGATATATATGACTTTTTAAATTATTGCACTTTAAATATCGTAAATATAAAGCAGTGTGTGATAGCTAGGCGCTGTCGCCTTCTGTATTTCGGGTATATTAACTTTAAAGTTGGCGGTTAGCTCTGTAGTTATTCTCTCCCATATATATAACTGATCCTGGACAGATGTGAAATAGTGGTTTAAACGTCTACCAGCTTATCATATATCAACTACAAATCAAACTATTACCGGTTCAAAAACATTCATACAAACCGTACTGTATTTAGGATAAAGACCACTTATAGATATTACGTACACAATCTTACACGCCCTTTGTTTTTTGTCTGTCTGGTAAAGTTAAAATGATGTGTGTGTTCTTTTAACTTCTAAATATCCTATACGTATTTGTTTACATCGATGGAGAACAATACTTACTTTGGTTCACTATAAGTATCTCTACTAAGACATTCTTATTTATCACATTTTGAAACGGAAGGAATTATTATTTGATATTCTAGTATTTGACAAATAACAAATCGTATATTATATAACCGTATTGAAGATGATGATTAAACAGTAAATGATTATGGGATTGCAGTACAAAATGTATTTCTTGTAATATGGTTTAGTACCTTTAATTCGTACATAAATACTGATAGTTTGGCAAAGCTGTTACTTTATTCATAAATCATTTTGCTATTTTCTAGTTCTATTTTCTAGTTTGCGTAACAATATCAGGCACCAAGTTTTAAAGAGCGCAATGCATTTTAAATACGCACAGAGGCTAAAATGACAATGACCATATTTGTGGAAGACGTGGTAAAGAAAATCCAACATCTTTCTATTTGTTCAATTTAGTGGCGATAAAACAATGCCACAACGTACTAATTGGATAACGAGAATAGCAATACATCATCTATGAAATGCTAAAAAAGGAGTCAGTCGTAAAAGGTCTAAGTTGAATAAGATATTAAAATCGAATCTTTTCAGAAAGGTTGAAAAACTGTATTGACATTTTATCCATCGAGTAGACATTCACGGCATATGTAGGGTATATTCAACGATATTCAACCATATCTCAGGGGAGTAACGTTATAGATACACAAGTTACATTTCAAAAAAAGTTTAAAACAAATATTTCTTTATACATAAAAACGACAATAGAGTATAGCTAAGTTTAATCATATCTCCATAACATTTGCTTCTTTATAAAACAGGACAAATTATGTCGTCGTATAAAACTTTTCTACCAAATTGAATTTGCATGTTTAGACGCTGTTCACAGGCAGATGTTGTTTTTGACGGGTTTTATTTAAAATTGTTCTGAGTTGCTCGTAAACTAAAGAAAACCTGTTTCGTTACAAGAGAAAGTTACAAAGATGGCAAACAAAACGGAAGAGAAGCTGAAACGTCACAAGTCAAACTAAAAACTAACGGATATGACATATAAATTTGAGGAAACGCTTTCGTTAGTGAAATTTACGAATATAATTCAGAATTGAGGAAACTCTTCATTATGTCACTAGGTAGACTTATGAAGATGGCTTACAAAAAGTAAAGAAGTTGTGACGGTGCATGTGAAACTTGGGAAGAAAACATACCAAATAGAGATCAAGTTTTATTGTCACTAGTGAGATTTATGAATATGGCATACACAATGTATTGAAAGTTGTAACATCACTTTTGAAACTTACTCCGTTTATCACAATGTAGATGTATATAACTAAGGCTCCGTGATAATAAACGTATTCTGAGCATCCATTCGACATCATTCTTAAAAATACATTATATTGATTAGCTCAAATATCTCACAGGATACATTTTGAGAAATGCTAGAAATATTAAATGTGTACTTAAATTTTTAAGTTATAAGATTTAGTTAAGATTAAAGTATACCCTACCCAAGAAATAAGCATTTAAATAATCAGCGTGTTAAAAAATAAGTAAACATTTAGATGTGTTCACTTGCTATTTTTATTACGAAACCTTACACAGAACGAAGACAGGTAGCTTACAGTATGTGCATATCTACTTTTGATCTCTACCTACCTCTAAGTCTGTTTTCTAAATATGTTGTCTTTACTAATCACTTATATAAATAAATGTATTAACATACTTTTGATGTTAATTGTGTCTCTGGAGAATTGAGAGAAACCCATTCTTTGTCTGCAAACCAAATCACAAAATATAAGAAACAGGACAAACAGAAACGTTTTTCTGGATTGTATTTGACTGTGATCGAGAAAACACATTTGTTTGTATCCTTCGCTATTCAAATGACAAGAAGATGACATAATCAAAGTAAATTTCACTCTGATAATAGTGTACCACGTTCTGGAGATACCTTGCATACGTAATTGAAGTGTATTGTTGTAGATTCGGTTACTGAGCAAGTAGGATACCAACTAATATGAAGAGTCTAAAAGAATCTGAAAAAAACAACATCTATGGAGAATTGTGTCTGGCAATGCAAACAACTTTACGAAGCCGAGAAAAAGAGATAGGGAGGAGATATTTCTCGACAAAGGGAATATCAGAGAAAGGGGTACACAGTCTGACCTGGATACGACCATGCTTACAGAAATAATTATTCGTCTAGAATAACTGTAACATAATTTCTAAATTATTATCTTACCTCCCTCAACAAGAGCATATTTATTTTTGAGCAGTCTTTATTGTAAACCACTTACACGATTTGGACGGCTGTTATTTAATTGGAAAAGAATTTCAGTTTCGTCAGTGTTTTTATGCAAATAAATGAGTCAGTGTTTGACCGTTTCAACTTTTTCTTTGTAACATCTAAGTTAGTTTAGTTTTGCATTGAGCTCTCAAATATGCACAAAAATCCTTGTTGCGAAATACCAGTACTGACTTTTCTTATTTGTGTCACAAAAGATAAATACGATAGGGAAATATAACGACAGGCTTGAAAAAAATCGTAAGACAACATATTTCAACAGAAAATTGCTTCAGTTTTCCCTGGGGTAGCTTTTGTGGATTTCTTTCATTTTTTTCCTAAATCAAGCAGTTCCGATGGCTTTGTAAAGTTAAAAACATCCCGTTCAACTTGAAGTGTGTAATTGTATATTGTTAGATTCCTCCTTCTAATGGGATACGCGCCAAATTTAATTTGACATAAGAAATGCATTTACGTTTGCAGAAGTACATGTAATAGTCAAACGTATATGACCATAAAATTAAAATAAAAGATGAGACACCGTACAATTTTTTTTGTAAACATACTGAAGAAAATATAACCGACGGCATATTTTGCATATATTCAAATGAAGAAAAGCCATGAATATAATCCTGTTTTAATTTCAGACTGTTTTATTTTTGCACAAAAACAGTTGAACGAATTTGTCAGATAATAATCTTGAGTCAAATAAAAACTGTTTGCATGAATAAACAGCAAGAAATTACAGAAAATAAAAGCAAATATTTTCAAATCATTTAAATGACCCTAAGGCAATGAAAGATCTTGTTTCCAGATCTGCATATAATCGTGCAAAATTTGTAAACTGGAAAAGGTATTTCTTCAAGCTCCATCGTTGTATAGATGTTATCATACTTAAGTAAAAATGTCCCTCCTTGACGCTCAGGGTTAAGGGTTAGCATTACGACTGGTTTATCGGTGACAAGATAAAGTGACCGGCCGGGGTTTAGCACCCACGTGTATCAGTGATATACACTGGGTACGTTAAAGAACCAAGATCTCTACAAAAGAGTTCTGTGTATCCGCCTCCCTCTCTCTGGGACATCCATTAGCCCCAGCTGGCAGAAAGTGACGTAAATCAAACAAACAAAAACAAAAATAAAGTAAAAATGTACAGAAAATAATGTCACCATATAATTTGTTCAAAGTATCAAAGAAAATTAAGATGTGCCTTATGTGTTTATTTTCGGAAAATCTTCATTGCGGTAGACTTAAGCTTTTACGATATATAAATATTGAACGCCTAAAACCTACTGTCTTCATAAAGATTGCTAGTAAGGTTGGGCATTACTAGTTTATGGTTCCCGTAGATTTTTAGGTCATTAAATGAAAGTCCGAAGCTACAGTGACCTTGCACGCAAAACAGTTAAATTCGGACATTATCAAAGAAAAAGAGTTCATGTATGAATTCGGTTTTACAATTCGACCGCTATTATTGTTTTTGTTTGTTATTTTACTCTAGTATATCCACAGAAAAGCGCTCTATTTAACATATATATAAAAACTTGCCAAACAGATCAATAGAGGATTATAATTATAGATTGTTTATGTTTATAAGGTTCTTAAATATCATCTTTTTTTCTTTTCCAATATTAAATAAGTTTTCAATTAATTAAACTAATAACTGCTTAATGTGTTACGACTTTCAGAACCCCGGACACTTCTTTCTCAAGCAGACTAGTGCAAATAGGTCGCTAGAAAAAGTGAGCCTAGTGTAGAAAGGATTGATGGTTACAGATGGTTAACACCGAACTTATAGTACTTAAATTATATGGATATAAACAAATAAACATATACCAACTGTTATGAACTGATGCATGTATGCGCGTGTATGCCTTTAACAACAAAACCATTGTGAAATAATTAATCTTTCTTATATGTCAAACAGGTCGATTTGTTTTTGTATAGCATCTTTATTAAGTTTATTCTTATAAGTACTATTTTGTCAATTATGATGCTTTTGTGTCGGATTTTTTGTGATTGGTTATACATGTATTTGAATTGGAGAAAAACGTTATTTTCTCTCAATTTTGCATAAATACTGCTGATAATTGAATCGTAAGTATTCAGATAATGACTCAAATAGAGACACAAATCGATTTTAATGTATCTATCATATCATTTAATACACACCTCTATTTCTTACTGTAGGTTTACGCAATATCAAATGATGTGCTAAATTAATTTTGTACGTACAAGTTTGATGTATCTTTGATGTGGATAATCAACTAAACCATTTTATACAATTTCAGTTATAACGTTAACTTAATCAAAACACGAGTTCATAAATAATATTTATCACTAATAATCAATGTTTTAGAAATTTCTCCATGCCGCCTATGTTTAACCATTTAAGAACAGAACTGATGCTCAACAAACTTCTACAGTAATAAAAATCAATATTCAAATTGACCTAAATTTGATTCTAAACGGTCAGTTAAAGCAAATATGTACTGTTGAACAAGAGCTGTGTGTCATATCTAACGTTTAATTTCAACCAACCAGATGCCGCGTGCTTACATATAATGTTAATGCAAAAATCTTTGATCTTGTAGAATAAATGAGCGACAGCTTCCAATTAGGCAATAAGCTCCTATATTCCTTATAACATATAACATATAAATTTGTATTTCATAAAATATTCATAGTTCAAATCAATATTTAGTTTTCAACTGCAGTTGCTTAAACTAGAATGAGACATATGTTTCAATAACATAAACATAAATATTCAATTAGATATTGACGCATTACATTATAACTTTGATTCCAGCATTTAACCCATAAGCTCTCACATTACGTTGACGTCCAACAATTACAGCCTGTTTTGCGAAGAATTCTTCCAGACACGCCGTTTGTTTATATATATAATATATATTAAAAAAATTTCTATGTATCCAAAATGTATTCGAAAATCTAGACTTATTTGAACGTGTTCCATTCCTCAAAAAAATATTCTTAGTTATTTGGAAAGATTGCGAAAAATTACATGTCACTGCATCTAACAGCCAAGTTACCAGACACATTGTGGGAACTAAAACAAAAACAGAAATAAATGTGTTGTGAAATTGTAGTGGTACCACATTTTTTTCCGTTTGATTTCAATTCATTCGAAAAACACCACGTTACCATCTCACAGTTTGACAGTTGTTTGTTTTGTTTTTTTTTGTTTTTGTTTTTTGCTCAGTGTCAAGCCGCAATTTCTACGAAGTGCTCAACTTCGGTCATCCTCTAGACGCCATTTAATCTAACATACTGTATCGTGTCCCGCATGCGTTAGTTCGGTTTCATTCAATTCAATTCAAATCTTATTGGCAATATCGAGAATTTTACGAATTGCAATCGCCATTCGCTTATTTAAAATATGGCTAGGACGCATTAATTCAAAATACTATAAGTATCAGTAAGATAATCATACAAAATATCGCATAATAATACCACAAACAATGCGTTTGTAAATAAATTCATGAGTGAGAATCAATATTTGAATAATCAAAAAGTTGTACATTATAGTATATAGTTGTTAAAGTTATCATATCTGTTCCATTAATATAGAATTTCTTAACGCAAATGAATTTTTAATTATGGTAAATCTGATGGCATAACATGGTCATTTAGACTTCTTCATAAAGGAGGATTAAGGGCATACCCTTTATATATTTATATATACATTTATGACAAAATCAGCTATATAACAAATAGTAACTTATGACCACTATTATTGATGCCTCACAAATATACCAGCTTCAAGGAGTGCGGAATTTAATTTTGTTCGAACTTGTGGCCCAACCTTTTTTTTATATTTAAGTAGATCACACATTCTACGAAACCGCATAATCCTTTACATTGTAAAAAAGTAGTTCCGGTCGCCAAGGTTAATTTTCTAATGTGGTTATGAAAACAATGTTTCAGCAAATCACATACAAGCAATCGTGGTGAATACAAACAAAACATTATTATAAACTTAAAAAAACTTTAAAATGCTGTCAGTTTCTATAACCACAGGTAACTTCAGTGACGGATTCCCCCAATCTCAGCTGGGTAACATCCATCAGTTTAGCTGACTCTGAATATTTTAAGGAGCAGAAATGATAGATAAAATTTTGATAGTTATATTGTCAATGCATATTTTATATACTCAACCCACCATGGCAGTTCATATAAACCAGATATGGGCGATTTTATCAAACTGGCATATTTAAGCAGTTTATCATTTCTTGAAAATATCTTGGGATACATTTTATTACAGCTGATGGAGAATATGCGTCAAACAGGTCGGTGTTTTATAACAACCGGTATAAAAACATGGGCTTTACATTGTGCAGGATATATGCTTCAGCTAAATGACACATCTGTTTATAGGGATTATCTTGATAAAAATCTACTACAGAAACTACTTGTAACAACTTTATATTACTTTTTTGAAATACAAATACTCATACATATATCATTTTATGGTTTCTAAAATAATTTCTTCTGGACATTTCTTTGATAAAGATAAGAAACGTACTTCATTTTCATGACTTAGCTTTTTTACAGAGTAATAATGTCAGATTTTTATTAACTATCTCTGTTACAATCTTATTACTTCAGAGGGTCGTTAGTTTTAGGAGGCGCCGACAAACGGATATATATGAAAAACAGTTGATTCATTACATTATCACAGTACTGCATTTGTTTATGTTCTAAAAAATATAAAAATTCAAAGCCTATAGCACTACGATATGGAAAAAATCATTAAAAGTTACCAGTGTTTCGAATGTCTCAAAATACTGTTACATAAGGTAAACAGTAGAGAATGCAATTCCATTCAAATATCAGTGTCATCCCTGATAGCCCAAGGGTGTAAGCAAAGGGAGGATATTATTTCACATTCGTTATACATGATACAGTATTTTATGTCCAGTACTTCGAATCTAGTTTGTAATTACTTAAACTTTCTAAGACGACAATGAAACTGTCAGTCTGCATGTTTAAATACATATAATTTCTCATTAAAACCGATTTAGAAAGGTTGAAGTTCACAGATCAATGTTGACGCTTAAAAACCGGTAAAGATATTGGTCAGTAGCAATATTTAACTATGAGAATAGCTACTTTTAGCTACAGTGTTGTTTTTTTAACAAAGCAATTTTGTATATCGCTTGCAATAATTACTACAAAAAGTGACATGTACGTTCTAATGGTACTTTGCTTCGTAAGACGATATTTATGAGTGTTTTTTTTTCAACATTAAGACCAATACATGAGTAGGGTCATTTTTAAGTCTGTTTCTGAGACAATACACCTCAAATGCCTTACCATTTTAACGGGAAGCAAAAGAAAACGTTTTGAACAATGTGACAATAAATTATCTTCTCGATTTATTTCATAACTTGTCGTATGACATATTGCTTTTTTCCGTAGGTTTAATTACTTTTTTTATATTTGAACTTTTTTTTATTTGTAAATGTATGTCAAATTCATTGTGGATTCAGGGAAATTTCAACTCAAGAGAAAACGTATGTAACTGAATTATACTAAAGGCATACTACAAAAAAAGTCAAACACATTTTTATTTCATAGATTACTTATACAAATAAATATGCCATGTCTCGGATTGTATTCAAGCTGATAACATTTGCTTACGCTGAATATAATTAATATATTTCTACATTCAAAACAACAAACATGCCGTCTACTGAAACGTAGATGTAATACCATTAACATAGTGGAGATGACTTGCAGAATGTGTTGAGTTATTCGCAAACGTTGTGCAAAACAAAACGATAATGGACTGTCAAATTGATGTATCGAAGCCAGACTGTACACTCCACCAAAATTGTCTTTTACAACGCAATTTGTATACTGATATGGGGGATTACATTTCAAAAATAGCATACAAATGGAACCTTTTTCCTATGTGACAATTATTCTAACCAAATCAGTAAAAGATAGTATTTTAACGTCTTCCAGACAGTGAAATTTTCTACTAATTGGTATACTTTAGTTGTTAACTGAAATTACGTCGTTAATCATTGTTTTATTAGAGCAGTTTTGACAGAGGAGATCAGAGAGGAGATCAGCTAACATCTAAACGAAATATAGGCGTTTACCTGTCAAAAGGGAATCTGCTGCAAACGAGTTAATACAAGTCTTAATCTCGTAACATTCAAATGTGCCCGACTATCTGAAAAAATCATAATTGTTTTGAAGATTTCAGTCGAATTAAATTATCCATTAAAACGACTTATTTTCTTAGTTTTCTCCTTTATTTGTTCGTAGTTTGGCTACAAATAGTATCCACAAATACAACAAAGAAAGTTCATTGTCGTCAAAACACGCGTAACCATGTTTTGAAACATTTCGCTTTTTTCTGCGTTTGTAGTGTTCTTTTTCTTCTATAGAGACGAATTATACTTACATTGATCATTTTCATTTTGAAAACATCGACCGCAGCTTTGTCAAGGTCCGTATGCTTAAAATGGCTCTGGTTAATGTGCTGTAATTGAATTATAAACATAACGGCGAGAATATTTTTCTTTGAACACGTGTCTGGAAATTTAGTAATGTGAAAAACGTATACATTACACAAAGCAGGAAGCATATTACCTCTTGTTCTTGGAAGAAAGGATGGAAGAACCAAAGGTAAATTTTAATTAAATTGCAACAGATGCAGTATTTCTTTATGAGTTTCTTTACTAGAACATTTGCGTTTGAATTTACCGCAAAAAACGAAAGTAAAATCATCTCAACCATAAGCATATGTCTCAGTTCGATTTGATTTAAGTTAACTGCTTGGGGTGTCACAGTAAGTCAGGGGGACTGAACGTTTGGCGAATGAAGCGATCAATAAACCGAATATCACCAATTAACAAACCGTGCTTTGATTTTACACTTAGACATTTCTGCCAAAAACGAAACTGTCAAAATTTATCGCATCTAGATTTGGCAAATCAACTGATTCAAACAAACATAAAATACTATGGAAAAAGGTGTCCTTGAACATTTATAAAAACACACTCAGAGGAAATATCTTTTATAAATAGGAAATTCTAAAAAGTGAACAACAGTGCAATGACAAAAGGAGTTTTTGAAGATAATTCGACTTTAGGTTAAGCAAATTGGTTCATATGCCAATATCCCTCCATTATGTTCTATTTCTGATGCAGGGGGAACAATATTTCAATTAACAGATCGAGAAAAAGCTGAGTTGCTAAATGACATTTCTTCAATTCCATCTGTTGACAACCCTAATGCAACCTTAATGCAATTCTTTCTGGCTTTATATCATATACACAGCATATTCAAATGACTTTATCGCTACAGAAAACGAAATGGAAGATATAATTGGCAATCTGGGCCCGCTTTCACTAAACTTCTCAACTTGAGCTGACCTCAATCTCAAATCCTTGCTCAAATCCTTGAGATTT
>JAULCC010402088.1:0-11365 GCA_032358795.1 Nuttallia obscurata | reverse complement strand
TTCAACTCGTATCGGAAACTGTTATTCAGCTCGCCAAGGCGCGCTTAATAAAGTTTCCTTATACTCGTTGAAGAATTTTTTATATTAAATAAAAACTCATGTAAAATCCTATATATATCTTCTGTCATGTCAGTAGAAAGCCCCTGATAAGACTATACCTACAACAATCATCCGTTTTAATTTCAGTTTTTTCAGCACAAATGTCAAGTTTTTGCAAAATAATAATCCGCTGTTCAGAACTTCTGTCCTTTGATATTGAGATATTGTCTTGTTTGGTTTAATTGTTTCAAACGCATAGTTGTCCTACGATCGTTCTTGCTTAAATATATCTTCACTAAATGATTGATCTCAGTTTATAATATGTACTCCATATTTGCATTGTGTGAAATGTTGTAATAAAACATAGTATCTGTAAAACATATACAACGACCGTGTGATAAAGTAAAATTTATTTCATGGGCAGTTATTCAACAACGTCAGTCTGATGTTAGGATAAATAGTAAGCAACAAAGACACAAGTACTATTTTCAAATGCTTTATTCTTTACATTCTTACTCAAATCATTAACATGTTTAGTATTTATTTATGTCATAATAAATTTTGAAAACTATTTTTAAGATAAGCTGAAATGTTTCTACGTAAGAACACCGAGAGATTACCTGAATAAAGTTAGTAGCTCCTGATTAAACTTTAGCCTGGTGAAGAAATGTCTGCTTAAACTGTCGTCTGCCTTGATTTTATAATTCATCAGAATCGCCCAATATTTGGAGAAACAATTAGCCGAGTGTCAAACAGCTTAGATCCTGATTAGACGCCGTGTTACTCGGCGTCTAATCTGGATCCAAGCTGTTTACAAATTATATCACGTTCGCCCGTAGAAGTCTTAATGTTTAAACAAGAATGTCTGTTACATTTTCATCATCATCCAAAATATTTCTAACTGAAGTGAAACGAACAATAAAGCCTTGAAACCAATCGTTTTAGTAGAACTGTGATTCACGGGCAGACCTTTTAGTTTTCCGTTTCGAACTTGTGTGTTGTTGAAGGGGAGTATCGCGTCGTATCCTTTATTCAGATCAATCTCAACATGGTTCTGAGACTTGACATTACCACCAAATTATGTCCGACATAAACACCATCGACCAATTTCATTGTGTAGAGATCATCTCATTATCGCAAAGTGTGCCTTTAGACTTAAGAGAAATTTCAAGTCTAGACACCGGAGAGGCTGCAGCAACTCCAACCGACGACAACGACCGACGGTAGAGATACATGTACGCCGACGTGTTACTCATGTCCCGGCTGTTAAAGGCTACCTCGATATTCGCATCTGCAGTGAAGGTACAACACACGTTTGGTAATACAACTGACATATTCTTTTAATATCCTGTCGAATTGCGACTGCATGAATCACCAGATTTGCTTCAAAGATATCGAATGGGCTTTCTGTGTTGCTTCTGTTGCTTTCCAGCAGAGCATTGAATAGTTGGTTATGAAGTTAAATGATATATATACTCGTATCTATAGTTTGATATTTTACCCACATGTAACATCAAAAACAGGATGGTCTTTAGTGCGAAAATAGACGAATCACCTTCACAGAAATTACGAAAACTTCGAAATTGACCTTTTAGTCATTTTCCATTCGTCTAATACATCAAACAATGGGAACGGTCCACAAACATTCGACATTTCCATACAATGTTGTTGCAAATCATCAGTATAAACATTTTGATGCTTTTGTTAGATCAGTTTTAAACTATGCATGTGAATTATTTGTATATTTTTCAAAATCTAAAACAGATAGAGAGAATTAATCTAAAAGTTTGTAAATCAATGTTACATGTAAAATATCAACTTGCAATATGGGGATTTATAGTGAACTAGGTAGATACCCTTTTTGTGTTAATATATTTTTAAGAATTATAAATTGTTGGTGTTATATTGTGAAATGAAAAAAGAAATGAATTAAATATTTATAAACCTCAATGAAAGATTATTGTAATCGTTGAGTTACTAATTGGGCTATTAGCGGTAAATCATTATTAGATAGCTACGGGTTTTCTTAGGTGTGGACTAACTCTTACTCAATGGAATTTTTATTTGCTTTTTAAACAGAGTGTCAATGACTGTTTTGTGCAGTAATGCAATAATTCTATGTCTATAGGGAAACATTATGTACATATAAAAACTATAAAACCTTGTTTGAATTTGGGCAATACCTTGATTAAACTGCCATTTAAAATAGAATTGTACTCGCGAAACTCACTCTTAGACAGTCTGCGCATCGAAAATGGGCGCTATTCTCTAAATAAAATCGAACGCAGAGAATGACTTTGTACTACTTGTGAAATTTTGTTTTTGTTTGTTTATTTTTTTTATTGGGACTTCGCTTTAAAATCGCTTTAACAGTATTGCAGTCATATCGCGACGTCCAGCTCATTACAGGTGGAGGAAGACCCCGATGGACCTCTGTATACTATTTCAGGCATAGAGTACCCCCGGGTAGAACCACTGACCTACCGCAAGCCAGCTGGAAGGCTTCCCCACTTGAAAAATCCGAAGTGTCCAGACCGGGATTCGAACCCACAGCGGTGAGGGGCTGAGAGATTGCAAGTCAACGACTATAATCACTCGGCCACGGAGGCCCCCTTTTGTCCTTTTTGTCATTGTAAGTCATGTTAACAGAGACATCAGAAAGTCATTATTAAATATGTGTACCTTTAAAGACCCAGTATTTTTAAGTTTATTGAACTCATTAAATTCTGCAGATTACAATGTACTGTTCTAACTAGGATTTTTTTTACATCAGAAAAGATTAAAATACACTCGTCTCTTATAAGTACGAATGGAAATGTAATGAATGATTTTTTATCTCTGTTATGTAGCAGTTGGTCCTTAAGTATACATAGTTGATAATTTATGAACACTAAGTAAGTTCAACCTCAAACTTGAAAGCAAATCCATATAATATAAATGTACAAAGCCTGCTGAAAAAATGTCGTCTGCTTAAACTGTCGTCTGCCTAGATTTTAAAATTTATCAGAATCGCCCAGTATTTGGAGAGTGTCAAACAACTTGGATCCTGATTAGACGCCGAGTTACCCCGGCGTCTAATCTGGATCCAAGCTGTTTGCATATTCTATCACGGTAGCTCTTAGCAGGCTAATGGTAAAGTATGCCATGGCGCATTTGTTTGGTTTATTACGTTAAGTTTATAAAAGTAGATATTTGAGTTGAGTTGAGTTGGGTTTTACGGCACCGCAACACTGTATAGGTTATATGTCGTCATTCAGGAAAAAACTTGTTGGATCCACATCTCATTTACATCGAGATAAAAATAAGGAAGGATCCAACAACTTAATACCTGCTGGAGAATCAGAAATACAGAAACTCCAGTTTACGTTAAAACCCTATTAGTCCCCTATTACGATCATGCAAGGGTTAAGCAGTGGTCCAAATTCTTGTGCTACATTAGCACGCCCCAGGCCCTCATGGAGCTAAAAGTAGATATATACATCCAATTTCGTATGTAGTGTTAAGAAAATAGTTGATACACTTTTCATTTTTATAAACTGTAATGATCAATATTTGTTTTATGTAACGAGAAACATTTTTTTTATATTTAAGTTTCTGAATAAAGAATCTTGGATCTGTAAATATTACAAAAGCGTTTATGCAAAAAGCTGAACACCTGCAGTTTTGTTTTAAACAAAAGCCAAGCGTCACTGTTACGAGGCAAAAAGACAGTTGTAGAAAACCTCATACATAAACTATAATATAAATTATGACTGATAGTCGCGTTTCGTCGGCTAATCTCACGATGCCATTTACGGACACCTTCGATGGAGGACTTTAGCTCGAGTATACACGCGGCTTCATAATGCACTGCTTCACAGGGTACAGGGCATCTAACAAATGATATACAGTATTGTTTGTTATAAATTTGGAGAAAACGGTCATATTGAATATTTTGTACTAATAAGAAACATAAAGGCTATATGTTGCTGAGCTAGAGGCCCATACGCCAAGGGCATCAGAATTAGGGGTACGGCCACTTAATAAAGTCTTCAAGTCGTGCTTATTTAATAGTACGGCATGGATTTATTGCCCTGTGGTGAATTGTTAGATTGAATTTAATGTTGAAGTTTAAGCCTAGTTCACATCAGCCTTACGGCAGCCGTACACCTGTCTACGGCAACAATTTTGGTAAAAATCGCTTAGTTTCGTAGTGCAGCCTCAGTCATACGTACGAATTCGCAACGTCGCAAGACTTTCACGACGTCGCAAACTAGATTTTCGACATGCACACTTTCTTTGCGCATTTCGAGCAATTTAAAGCGGTTGCACAGCAGCTGAAAGTCATCCTAACGGTAGCCTCAAGACGCACGTGCAATCAACGTACGAATTAACAGAGTGTCAGTATTGGGTAGCCGCCAGACAAGTCTTGCGTTAGTCTTGCAAAGCACGCATGGCAGCCGAACGAATACCTTGCAGTTGCTTTACTTTTAAGTCGAAGACAACCGAACGACTGCTGCAAAACGTACGACAGTCGCGCAAATTTGTATGGCAGTCATGCGGCTGCTGTCCGTGCATCGACCTCTATATAAGGCAGTTCTGCTAAGTCCACCCAACATATGCTGTCGAAATTTTATAGGATCAACATATCTTCAAAATTAATGAACATGCCTAAAGAAAATAAAGCTAAGGGTAAGGGAAAGGAAAGGTCCGCAGCGGAAAAGCGTCATCCCCCAGAATGGAAGAATGGAATGTTGCGGTCATCTTGCTGAAGTGGCTCGAATAGAGGTAAACCGATTGCGTTGCCCTCGAGGGCAGGACGTAGGGAACTTTCAATGAAAATACCAGCATCAGACGCTGACTCATTGCTGGCTACAATTGTCCACATAAACTTGTACTCTGCATCCACCTCACCTAGCAGCGCAATTGAGCAGAACCCTTTGTAATTAAAGTATTCACCACCAGACAGGTACGGTTTCTTGATTGCCACATGTTTACCGTCTATGGCACCACAAGTATGGTGAAAGTTCCACCGTTGCCCGAACTTTAGCGCCAATTAACACTATTGATCAGGGGTAGAAGGCAGTGTGATTAGCTCTCCTCTATACTAGTCATGGATCGCTTGGCACACCTCGGAAACAAAGAGGGAGATGGTGTTGTACGAAACTCTAAATTCGAATTGTAAAGACCTGAAACGCATCCCGGTGGCAAGAAAGCGAAGTGCTATCACCAACTTCCCCCGGGGATCAATGGAACCACGACCCCTGAAAACGGAAAACGTGTGACAAACGTGAGAATTTTCTGTATTATTATACAGAAGCTTCATACTATTGCATAGTACAACTGCTATTTGAAGTGGCACGCACATCAATTACACGTACTTGCCTATTGTACAGGGTGATCCTCGGAGTGACCCGTTGCAGCAAATCGGCAAACATGTTTCAGCTCATCTTTCTGTAGGACATATAGTCACCCTCTTCCTCCCTTTAAGCTCAAAGAAGAGCGTTTGGTACTGCCCAAACAGCCGACGCCGCTCAATTCATGGTTTGACGCACCAACGCCTCTTTCGTCTTCTCTGACGTTGACACTCATTTCCTAACAGTGCCAAAATAGCTTCATGATGTTCTTCTTCATCACGTTACATTCTTCTTAGCACGACAACATGCAATCTCAGTGTTGGGATGTTCATTACGGACGAGATGTGCTCCTGATAAGCTCTGAGGATCAAGTGATTGCTTTTTATGCTTCCCTTTGAATTTATACCCTGCAACACGGTGCAAATTCGTACGATGAACGCACGTCCAACGTAAGGCATTCGTAAGGCTGCCTTGCAAAATCTTGTGTATCGTAGGACGGCCACGATAAAGTGCGGTGCATTCTTACGACAGCAGTGGGGCTGTCTTGCAAGGCTGCTGCAGGGCCATCTTGCGGCTGCTTTGCAAATTTGTTTTTTTATATCCTACGTTGATTCTGTGAACACCGTGCGAGACGTGAGACTGCCGAACATGCATCGTACAGCTTCCTTGCAACGTCTTCGGCATGTGTGGACATGTCTGGATGTATTGCGAATTTGTCGGCGACATGTCTACGGCCCCCTGGACACGCGAAATCGTACGAACAAAATATCGCACGGCTGATGTGAACAAGGCTTTAGGAACGAGTCTACTGAGTGAGAACGTTATTTCTGTTCAAATTAGGAGTAGTAACAAAGGGGTAAACGTAAGTAAAAACGAAAACTGTGATTTGTGTGACCAATCGGATTACGCGAGATCTCTGAGATCGGTAGTTAGTGATGATAAAAAGTCCGGTAGGGTTGGATTGTTCGAAATAACTACAGGGAAGCTTGGATAGGATACTGTAGAACTATGGATTCACGTTTGAAGAGCGAATCAAGGCCAGGATGTATGTATCAGCAGACATTCAATGCATCTGTCGGTTGCAAGTGATTGCTTTTTTACTTCTTTATTGACCATATCTAAATCTGCTGTGTTGTATCTATATTCGTAATTAAAGCTCGCTTAAAGTTTTTCATACTACAGGTTTCTTAAATAGTTTTTGATTTGTATGTTTCGTTATAATTGTGATATGAGAGCATTTATTTATCATCATACAATCTGAGTTTAAACTAAACCAAGGTAAGAGATACTATTCACTGACACCATTTCATGTGCAACCTCAATGCCCATGGTAAAAATAGGAAATGCACCCCAATATAGACACCTCCCTCTGGGCGGCGGTCTCTAATACGGACGCCGGTGATCCGTTAACCCGATAAACTTTAGCAGTATACACATATAGCAATGATTACTTCTTACTTTTATTTTGACCTAAAGACTCACCATGATGTGATTGCTATTGTACTGCCACGCCTGTTTTACCACACCAAAATTTGTGCGGGCACGCATTATCATCAACATTCAGATAATGAGACTAACACGAGCATCCATTAGCGCACTCGTACAGGCAGGTTTTAGTCATAAGTAACCGTTGGTCTATTGCATAAAACTTTTATCATTGAATCAGGTATCGTATACTAGTATATATGTGACGTTTAAAATGATTCAGAATAGATCTTTGTTCAGAAAATTGCGATGGATGTCAGTACCTGTGAATAATCTGGACGAGAAGCTTTTGCATGACTAAATATTAGTAGACGTTTTTACATAGTCACGATTTAATTCGCCGATCCTACTGGTTTGAAGTTTGTATGTGAACATACTCTGTACTGGACGGGTTAATTGAGGTACTCTGCGGAGATCGAAGGACATTTGAAAGCGAGCTATTTGATGGGGAGATTGGAAGGGTTGGCAAAGCGGAGGTTATGATTGGTGAAATGTTTGTATATACATTTTAACACTATTAACTGACATACATTTTACCATCTAAGGACAACAAGTATTATATTACACCACTTTGTTTGAGCTTACGAGCCTCGTATGATATTTGGGAACGCCTCAATGTTAGGTGCTCGATCATAAAGGGTATTATACACTAATAGCTCTTTTGTACTACCAGAGTTTTCCACGACATTAAAGGTTAAATAGTCATTTATAACTGACAGATCTGACAATTACGTCACGAATGAGCTAGTGAGGAATGGCTTTGCCGTCCCGGTGAGATTTGTAAATTTTGTTTGATTTCCACAGAAAAGTGTCAAAGCTATTAATGGTAGCATTGTCTGTAAATGAACCTATGTAGCAATCAGTGAACAGTTTGAAATTATCACTGCCTGTACGGATACGTTTACAAGTAAGAACGGAATTTAGAGCAGGTCAAAAAATTAAAAACATACTGCAAAATTGACGGATACAACAATATCTTTTGGGTTCTATTTGTGCCAGAAGCAAGCTCTAATGCCTCTAAAAACTTCAGGACAGCAGAATGCAAGAAGTGGAAAGAAAAAGAGTAAACCTAAGCGTAAAGCCACGTCTTCATTGAGTGGGACTAGCCAAACCGGTCTGGTTACACTGGATAGTGCGGGAGGGGTGAGAGTAAACAAAAGGCTGAAAGGCAGGTTAGTGACGGGAACGTCTGAAACTTCTGATACACAGAGTTGGGTCGGGTTACATTTCTTCCGACAATATTTTTAGCAAAACAAATATAGCAAACATGTCAAACATGCCATATCCGTGTACAACGCCCATGCAGAGACAGTCGACGCCAGCGCATATGTATACCCCACCCGTGTTTGCCAAAACACCAGTAAATATGCAACATTATCCGTCACCTCCACCTGTTCCAAACTAACCACAGACACCCAATGTAAGACCAAAATGGCTCTATGAACTCTCAAACGATAAAAACAAATAAAGGACGGAATTCAAAAGAAGGACCAAACTCTCAATATGTGAGATTTGAAGGTTGACCAAATAGAGATAAGTCGTATCTTTATATCCACGAGTCACAGATGTTGATCAGGCTTGTAGTTTCTTCAATGATGAAACAGAAAAACAGAAAGGAGAGCTGACCAAACCCAAGTCTGACGTGCAGGCATTAAATGATCTTTGTAAGACAATACAGAATAAAAGTGAACAATTAGATCAAGAGAAACAAAGAATTGACTCGAAAATACTAGAAATCGAAAGCAGAGCGATGAGAGAAAATCTACTTTTTTCGGTATACCAGAAAAGGAGACAGATGACTGCACGGGACCGGTGAAAATATTCTGTGATCAACAGCTGCGCATGGAACAAGATGTCATACGGGGTATTATCATAGACAGGGCCCAACGTCTAGGAGATAAACGTCCACATACCACGAGACCGATTGTCGTCAAGTTTCTTCAATATTCTGATGGAGAAGGAGTAGAACATAAAACAGAGCTGCAAGGCAAGAACTTTTCAGTGAGGCCACAGTGGCCAAAAGAAGTCAATGACAAACGGAAAAGACTCTATCCAATCATGAAGAGAGAGGAAGAAATAGGAAATCGTGTGAAAATGGTGAGGGAAAAGTTATATGTGAATGGGTATGATTATAAGGAATAAGGGTGTCACAGAGAGGAGAAATTGAAAGTTCTATCTTGGAATGCTTTTGGTTTAAAAGAGAAAGTTTATAGATATTGAATTTTTAGGCATCGTTTCAAAATACGACCTTGTTTTTCTAAATGAAACTTGGATTAACCCAAAAAAGCAATGCAATTTAGACATTAAAGGTTTCGACGCTGAACATATTTTCGGATTAAAGTCCAAAAATGTTAAACGCGAAAGATACAATGGGGATATATCAATATATTTTAGAAAAAACTTTTTAAAAAAGTACATAACAGTAGTTGAGAAAGCTACGTGTGGGTTCGCCTGGGTCCAGGTTAAGTCGGAGTTATTCCACTTGAATGAAGTTCTTTATTTTGGTCAAGTTTATTTTCCAAACGTAAATTCAAGGATATTATGCCACACAAATGATGAAATTGACCATTTCGATTGGCTAGAAAACTATGTTTTAAAATACAAGCAAAAGGGTAAAACGTTTATTTTTGGAGACTTCAATGCAAGAACTGGGGAAGGAAATACTGATATTCTGCACTACGATAAGTATATCGACGAAGAAAGTAGCATAGATTTTAGATTTAGAATGACATTCCATTGAGACATAGTAAAGATCACGTGACTGATAGCGCGGGCCGACAGCTTTTGTTCTTTTGTCCGTTATCGGGTCACTGTGTTGTAAACGGCCGCCTCGAGGCAGACGAATTTACGTTCTGTTCGAAACAAGTGCAGAGCGTCGTAGATTACTTATTATCAGAATTCACTGATTTTAAATATATCAAATCTTTTCAAATTTTGCAAAATAATGAATATTCTGACCATTCATTATTGACTTTTAATATAAGCATTAAGAAAGTCGCTAACAACAATAAGACAGATATCAAAACACATATAACGTGGGATGAGTGCAAAAAAGATATAATTTACCACAATATCATAGACAACTGCTAACTTTTATTAAATATAGTCGCGGAAATAGAAGATGTGTCGGTGAATTCATCAGTATAAAGTTTACCAATTTTTTACTAGATAATGTCGCTAAAGTTATGTCGAAAACGACCGTCTCTAACTTAAATTTAATTTCATTTGATAAATCATCAGAATGGTTTAACGAAGAATGCAAGAAACACTGAAAGATATTTAACAGGGCAAGAAATGTATTTTTTAAAAATAAAACCGACCCCAAAGGAGTAATTTTACACATTTGACGGCTATCTATAATTGGGTAAAAAAGAAGGCTAGGCTAAAATTAAAAAAGGATGAAGTAGAACGTGCATGCAAATTAGCAAGAGATAGACCAACGAGTTTTGGAAAAATATAAACAAATTTGTGGAAAAAAATCGTCAGACAACCTTACAATATCGGATTTTTTCGAACACTTAAAAATATCTTAGGCTCTCCCGAGAATATTCCGGAAGTTAGACTACAAAATGATACAAACTATACTGGAGGTATTCAATCCGACTTTATAGACCAAGATTTAGACGGGGAAATCACTATCGACGAAATAAATTCAGTTACATCGTCATCACATAAAAGCGGTTAATCCGCAGGTTTTGACAACTAAGCCCCAGATTTGTTTAAAGCAACAAATCATTAATTGATGCCGTACCTAATGAAGCTATAAAATATTCATGACTGGCGTTTACCCCGAAATATGGAGTCAAGGAATAATTATACCCATATACACATGTATAAAAATAAAGGAGATATTGACTCAACCAATAACTACCGCGATATAATCTTGATTAACCTGCTAGGTAAAATATTTTCATACATTCTATTGAATAGAATTAACTCATGGTCGGAAAAAAATAATATCATTATCGACAACCAGTTCGACTGTAGATTGTATATTCATACTTTATTATAGCTAAAGTATTAAACACTAAAGTGAACAAATTGTACTGTGCGTTTATCGACTACGAGAAAGCGTTTGATACCGTAGACAGAACGTAACTGTGCCACAAACTTACTAAAGAAAATATTAGCCCCCGCATGCATACCATTTTGCGTGCAATGTATTCTATCGTTAAATCATGTATCAAATATAAAAACCAAACGTCTGATTTTGTGACGTCAGATTGCGGGTTGAAGCAGGGGGGCCCAGTATCACCGTTCATGTATATGTTTTTGCACCAACGATGTAGTTATTTCTGTTAGATCGGAAATCGATGACATTCAATCTATAGATGAAATAAGCCTCATACTGATTGTATACGCAGACGATTCCGTAATATTCTCGACATCTGTTACAGTTCTTCAAAGTTTGCTCAACGACATAAGTAGTTAATGTGACCGATGGCATATCAATATAAATGTCGATAAAACCAAAGTTCTAGTTTTTGAAAAGGGACGGTCGCAGT
>JAULCC010401976.1:0-19082 GCA_032358795.1 Nuttallia obscurata | reverse complement strand
TTTATGTAACTAGTTACATATGATATTTATGTCACTGCTTTATGTCACTCCCAGAAGCCAGTTTATGTGATAAATGTCTTTATGACTCGTGTTCATTCAATTCTTTTCAGTGCCACGTCATATTTTTATTAAGTATAACGCATACTAATCATCGAATAATTAATGACTAAATATATTCGTTCAGTACCTTTCCTTATTAGAACAACGGTTTTATATGTATCTCCGAAAACAATCGTGAAAAAAAACAGGTGTCAGCAAAAATACAGACCCCTCAGCGCAGCATGGATGTATTTTGTATGTAAAATAGGAGTCGATAAAACCTTGTTGTGCCGAGTCAATGATACTAAATAAATAATACAAGTATTGATATTGGTTTAGAAATATAACATATATAAGTACAGTGAAACATACTTAACACGATCAGACTTGACACGGAACTTCATACATCAATTTCTCAAACATCAGGCTAGCTTTGTAACATATGATTGAAGCTATGTTAGTTTAATAATATTTTATTGCCAATGTTGCATATACATTATTTCACAATACAAGATATATTAATTTAACATTCACAAATGGATTGAACTACAATTAAACAATATTAGTTACAGTTCTCTCCACAATGAAGCTATGTTAACCCCTTCACTGCCTTACCCCGAGTTTTAAGTCATATGCAAATAGCTTTGATCCGGATGAGACATTGAGTAACTCGGTGTCTCATCTGGATTCAAGCTGTTTGACATTCAGCCAATTGTTTGGCCAAAATTTAGGGAATCTGTGAAGTTAGAAATAGTGCAGAAGAAATATTGCGCATGCGAAGGGATAAACTGCTATTCGAGGAATTAAAGCGGTTTATTATTTTCATGTCGAAACATATAAGGACAACCCAGAATCTCTAAATTGTTTGTTATTTTTAGGTATTTGAATAGCGAATGTGAGTTTTACTGATAAAATGAAGATCAACATGATATTTATTTATGAATCTATGGAAGAATAAAAAACGTCCGCAGCACCAGATACGCGTTTCTTATAACGACCAAGTAAAGATAGTGTTCAATTATTAGAACATTATTGGCGTAGGTCTGGACATCGATGTTTCCTTCAATAACGATTAGGTGAGTCTTAAATACATCCATAATTCCTCCCAAACTAATTCTGACCCCCCCCCCTCCCCACCCCAAGCGGTATCTCTCTCAGTGACGCACACATTAGCAATTTGCAGTTCTAACATAACAACAAGATACATTTCTTATTGAGACTGAAAATGAAAAATCAATATAAAATATTAATTACCTATTCAAATTTCACTTTAACAGAACCAATTCAGATATATACATGTATGACAATAAGCAAGGTAGATATCTACCACTCTAAAACTCAACTGAGAAGGAAAATGTTTTAAGAACGCGTGGCCTGACCCACATGGACGTCACCAGGCCTAGTGCTGATAAACATATTATCTTTATCTGATTGGTCAAATTTGAGTTTATTCTCAGAGTCAGTTAATCGGATGGCTAGAATCTGAGCACAAACTCAAATCTGACCAATCAGATGCTTGAGTACGTTCTCAAAGTCAACTTCAAATGTTTATTAGCACGGGTCAGCAGTATAATTTTACGGCACAACATTCTTCTAGGAAGCCGTCATAAGGATACATCCCGTTACATTATTGGTATTATTACATCACTGTTTCATTTGTTCTGTAATCATTCGTGTTCGAAACTTGTTATCATATGAATGCTAAATTGTCTTTTATTATGTAAAATCTCTGAAAAGCGGAAGTGAAGAGTACATATGTATTTTTTAATAACATTAATTGGTATTAATCACTTTCATGTACTCGAATTAATTAATGATAGGAAACAAACATGCAGAAACATTCGTTGTGTATATGCTTCTACCTCAGTAGTTACGACGATAACAAAAGTGAAAAATATGACGCAATATTAATTAGGCATATTACCTGAGTGACAAGACGGATTTCGCTGAGACAAATTACGGATGTCAGTTTGGGCCCCGAAGACATATAGTCGCTGTTTCCAAAAAATATTAATATTCATAGCTATAGTTACTCCGTTATAAGAAGAGACTACGAAATAAATGTTTGTGTTTTTTGTTTGATTTACGTCACTTTCTGCCAGCTAGGGCTAATGGCCGTCCCAGAGAGAGGGAAGCGGATACACAGAACTTTTCTGTAGAGAACTATGCCTAGTGTATAGCTGAACCCCGGCTGGTCACTATATCCTGACACCGACAAACCAGTCGTACTGCTAATCCTTAATCCTGAGCGTCAAGCAGGCCATTGCTACCTTTTTAAAAGTTTGATATAACCCGGCCGGGATCAAACCCGCGACCTCCCGCACCGGAAGCGGACGCCCTACTATTGAGCTAACCGGGCGGTCTGAAACAATTGTCACGTCGATCTTCAAAACCGATGTAAAGCAATAAGTTAGTGCATATACATATACATAGTTATGCATATTGAAATAGCTAGCGAGTTTCAATAATATTTCAATAAAGTACTTAGAATATCTTGAATGTATAAGTTCAGATTTCATAAGCTGTAAATGAAGTTATTAAATTTAAATTGTAAACATATTGCAAGGCAAACATTTAGATTTTACTTATTGCAGTGCGCCTAAAGGTTTTTTTTTTTCATTTTAATACATTTGCAGTATCTTGGAAACATTTCGAACAACAAAGGGCTAAGAGTTCTGAAAATATATTTATTGTCCTTTTGTATAAGGGAAACAGGAAACAAAGATTTATCATTAACACTTTTATATTGACGGTTAACCAAAACATTAACGCTGTTATAATTACAGTTAACAACAGCATTAACACTATGTCAAAAAAAGTAAACCGAAAAAGTAACAGTATTACAATTACAATTATAATATATAACCCCAACATTAAAACAATTACAGTATCAGTTAGATCTAGATCTATTCATAAAGTTAAAACCAAAATTAACACTGCAAAATTTACAGTAAACCCCAATGTTAACACTTTAACAATTACAGTAAAATCCACAAAAAACAGGATTACTAAAATAACAGTCAACATTAACCTATTGCAATTACAGTAAACCCGCCATTAACACTATCACATTTACAGTAAACCCATCATTAACACTGTCGTAATTACAGTAAACATCAAAATAAACACAAATGCAATTACAGTTTATCTAAATAAACCACTTTTGCAATTAGAGTAAACCATATCATTAACCATATTTCAGTTACAATAAACCACAATATTAACGCTATTACAATTACGGTAACCCCAGCATTTACCCACCTACAGTTATAGTAAATCCCAACATTTCCACTTCGTGTAAACAACTATGGTAAACCCCAACATTTACACTCCTACAATTACAGTAAGACAAAACACAAACAATACAATCATTACAAAAAAAATCATTTTAGAGAACATGCGTATTAGTCCAGACCTTACTCTTACTTAGTGAAGTTTTCTTTAGGTCTAACAATTATCAACTATACAATAACTACCTATAAAATTACGTATGAGGTAATATTCACGAGACTTTACCATTTTTGGAGACAGTCGTGCTTAGTTTTATATATAGCCTCACGAACGGTGAACAGTGTATAAGGGAATCACGCAACTCATTATTTTCATACGGTGTGACAGTTTAAAAAGTTCGTCTCAGACACCTGTACATACCGTGGGTGTAAGGTTGATTGCTAAATTTACCGTCCTATCGTAGAGGATCGCGCTGTTTGTACAAATTACGTCTACTGCCTAGCGCGAAATCAGTGTCATCTTAAGCCTCAATCGGGTTGTGTGTTTCGTTTTCGGATATACTCGCTCATTTTCGATAATAGTGTGTAATAATATATTTATTTATCTGTATAGCTGTAGCTTATTGCAACAAATTTTGACACCTGGACGATTCGAATGAATAACTGATACTGAGAAAGCAATAAGTAATTACTCAACGTTATAGTCACGATTATTTTCTACAAGGACTAGTAGCCATTCACATACACGGCAAAGACGGCCATGGAAAAAGAGAGTCCGAAAGTTATTGAGAATCAGACGTACAGTTCGAAATTCTTTCCGAGATTAGATCCTGAGAAGGGGTTCAGCTTTCACGTATGTAAATTTGCATTTTTCTTGGTTAACATTATCGACTTTATGAGAATACTAAATATATGTATTAAAGAGTTTTAAATCAATGCAGTTTTCAGTGGAACTTCATTATCAAATTCGTATAAAAGAAAAGCGACAACTGCATATCCTTGTCGACTTCCTCTGTTCGTATATTTTCATTTCAAGCAAATAAGCAGTGGTTTAATCGCATACGAATTGAAACATGACATAGATCCTTTCATATTTCTATAATTCTTTGGATTCTGCTGAAGTCATACATTTATTTAAAAGTTTTGTTGGAGTTTGATATAGTTGAATTACTTTAGGAAACATCCACTAAAAATCTTTAGTTGGCATTTTCTGTTCGGTTTTCAAACAAGCAAACTACACTGTTTGAAAATCAGATTTGTTCAACGATTCAATAAATGTATCGACACTTACTTCTTCCGTTAAAACAGTTTATTCGCCAAACTATTCTTAACGAATACCTCTTTACACTTTACTTTGCTAAATGCAAGAAAAGCAAGAAATAATAATTGATTTTAATTCTTTCCATCTGATTTTTTAAAATAACAATTTTAATGAAACCATTATTGGATTATCTTTATTGGCTTTGGAAAATGAAACTCTACTTCAATGGACAATTCGCTAAAATTACACTTGAATTTTAGTTGACTCTAAGTGCGAAACATATCTGAAAGTATGTTGTTATGTCAATGGTTATTGTTCTCACTGTTAGACAAAATACATTTATTCATTGGCGATAGAATTATATAGCAATGTCATTCCATTATTCCAGGATGCTATCTTAAAGGCCAATGCTCGCACCAAGAAATGGCTGGCATACTCGGTGGTATTCGGAAGTTTTGCGGTGTTGGCCATCGCGGGGATCATGGTCGGTTTGTACCTCTCCGGAAGTCTAAAGTCAGCGCCACAAGAACTAGTAAGTAATTCTTCTCACAGCTAAATGATGTATTAGCCCCAGCAATGTAACCATTCAGTAACATGCTGAGTCTTTGTTGACTTAAATATATCACATAATAATTATATACATATACATTGTATATTGCAGACATAATTGACGGTTAATACGCACACAGCGGAAAGGTTTTGTACATTAAATGTGTATCAGATGGTAATTAAATATACGTATAAGCTAAAGGATTGGACAATAAGTTCTGCAATCGTTGATTACTTCCTTCCCTAAGCATGCGATCCGACGTAAGCCGAAAATCCTGGGATTGGCATGACTTTTGCAAACTTCGTTGGCCTTGTCATGTGATAAGGAATTTCTGTTTTACCAACAGTTTGTACCCAACCCACATATATCGGTGTTATGTTCTATATATGTCAATAAAACAAAGCGTACATGTGATGTTTTGACCAGCCCATGTACACAATGGACATCGCTTATCTGTGTCATACATATATCTCCATTAACATCGATAACGATGGCCAATAAATCTTGTGATTGACATGCCGGACAATGATCATCGGCTGTGGCCGTACCTAAAAGCTTTCCTATGTACATTTGCGGGGTGTTCTCCGGCATAACGGCAGCATTCTTACGAATATGTGGATTTTTTTCTATTAGTAAAGTCAGTGGTCACAAAAAATATGTAAAACAAAATTACCGACACAAAATAATATACGAAAAAGAGCACTATGACATTGTTGACGCCAAACCATCATTTGCGACTACAGTTTTGCTTCGGGTGTCCATCCAATGATCTGTGACCCGTACATGGTCACATGTAATGTCAATATAAAAAGCGTTTGTTACACAGCGTGATTTATAATTACCTTACAAATGTATTGCTTCGTGTGACCATCCCAAGATCGGTGTCCCATACATGGTAACATTTAATGTCAATAGATACAGTGTATGTCACGTAGCGTGTTATATTACATAATCAAGTTATTATTTAGGATTTAGCTAATATGACATTTTCATAAATATCAGTAACAAACATGTCCATATTGGTATCTGTATGATAATTAACTGCGTTTTGGTATTTTTTGAAAAAAATTGTTTTTATTTTTTTTATTTGAAAATTTGTTTTTTTATTATTTGATTCATTTGGTATTATTTGATAATCACCCCTCGTAATAAATATGATAGTTTGAAAATCTTATCGCGCGTAATATTTGCACCGAATTGAAGAAAACTGAAATTGGAGCATGTTTATTCAAACTAAGACTTTATTCTCAGTTTCGGTTTAGAAAAAAAATTGTATAGGTCCCATGTTCTCAGTCTCAGCTGAGTTGAGATTGAAATTGTGTTCTGCAATTTTGTTTAATATTTAGCCTGCTAAGGGCGACCGTGATAGAATTTGCAAACATCTTTGACCCAGATTAGACGCCGAGTTACTCGGCGTCAAATCAGGATCCAAGCTGTTTGACACTCTGCCAATTGTTTCTCCAAATGTTGGTCGATTCTGATTAATTTTAAAATCTAGGCAGATTACAGTTTAAGCAGACGACATTTTTTCAGCATGCTAACCTACACAACAAGATAAAATTCTAATTGAGAATGAAAATCAGTTCAGGATATTAAGTTTCAACTGGAACCTTAAAACACCCACTTCAGATGTATGTGACCATAAAGTTTCTTTCTTTCAAACTCAAATGAGACCGAAAAAAGCTTTATGATCACGGAGCCAGATCTATCACAAGAGAGAAAAACTAACTATTTTACCGTACAGGCAAACTGCATATCTTTGACAACTGTTATAAGCCTACGTAAGCAGAGCTCCAGATAAGGCGAGTATTTTGAGAAATTTGGTTAATGTTTTCCATGTTTCTATACAAATCTCATCTTGTGGGTACTCTTAAGAATCGTCTCGATGAGGCGATTCTTAAAAGTACTCACATGATAAGGTTTGGTAGAGAAACTTAGGAAACAGACTTTATGAATTTCTGTGATACGCATCTTATCTGGAGCTCTGGTAAGACTGAATAAAACCGCATGTTCTACTTTATTTACACTTCCAACCATTCAGTTAAGTTTACTGAAATAACGGAACAATAGTGGAAAAAATAGGATATTGAAGCAGACGAAGTTTATAAATTTGGCACCGAAAAGGTAAATAACTTGTCTAATAGCAGTCTTAGTTTGAAAGCTTCGCTTAATATAACAAATCGATGACACTGATCGAGCCTGCGGTTTTCACCCTGTAAACGATACTGCAGTCTATATTTTCAACTTCTATATATACCATAAAGTTAATCTGATTTCTGATGGATTAACTAACTAATTCAACGGACTAATTAAAAGTTGGATAATATGTGGCTTAGGATCCTAACAAATGTGCAATTGCTAAATAGCAAAATATCTATAATCACGTTATAGCCACTGTTCTGATTCGAAGACAACGTGTTTTTGACTAACCTTCTAGGTGCTAAATTTATGTAATGGATTCACCCACTTTTGAACCTGGACCATGCCGTAGTTTACTTCGATTAGTGTTTTCCAACGACGTATAAAAGGCAGCAACAAACTTCTTATGCATCGTTTGTTAATAAATACACGTACGTAATGAGATGTTAAAAGTCAGTTTTCTAATTTTATCATGCACTGCTTCAGCCGAAACCATTACACTTTTGCAGTTATTATAAAACCATACATTAGTATATGTTTGAATGAAAAGTTCAATTTGATTTGCGTCTGCTATCTTAATTATTCCCGTCAAATTCTTGCTATGCACAAATCAAAAAACTATCAACCATTTTGCAGCCGACATTTCCAAATTTGGCGCCAAAAGGGTTAATGCCTCATGCACATTTTGGTTTAATGTATGATCTTGTAAACAACTCAAACTGCCATACCAAGAACACGATCTGTGTGTACGAGAAATTGATTAAATGTACGCACGACCAAAATTTATGTTTGAAGGCCCGAGCCGCGAATATCCGTGTTCGAAAGCTCGGAAACGCACGCATGCTGTCATTGGCACTGTCTTATCTAATTATTCAAATTCTTGTAAAACAACTTCAATTACACATTAATTTCATTATGGCGTTATCAATAAAGCTTCTTAGTTCCGTCTTAAGAAGTAATGTCATCAGAGCCACCGTGTTTAATTGTAGTGAATGTGGCGCGAACAGATATGTTATGTCTTAATTGTTGTTGTTTTTTATATCTCGTTTCCACGTAATGATTAATACGTATGATACACGTACAGACAGCTTTAAACATTTATGGCACGAATATTTCAACTTCTGACTTGAATTGTCAAAATGTAAGTTAGTTGTGGTGTAACTTTTTAAAAGACTTATGAATTGGTGCACACTTGTTTTCGTGGTTTTCTTGTAGCGTCTTAATCGAAACAATCACTGTGACAGAATAACGTTTATATAATATGTGTATTGTAAGATGTATCTTAAAGCTACACATAACATCAGTTTAAACTGTACAATTACCCAACAATAACTGCATTGTTTGTAAATGTGTTCTGTATGACAAGAAAGTTTCGTATTTTCCACCATCAAGCCATGGTCAGATCTATTTCGCGCGTTTAACTCGAATACATGTACATACTTTTACTAGAATATCATTTTTGTATATCTAGTCCCATGATTATATTTAACAGTTTTGTGCTCAAGTCACTTTGAGCCAGGCAATTTAATTGCTTCTTTTAGTTAAGATATTTGAGATTTAACTTTCCATGTGACAATAAACATGTTTGCTGATTGATTCACTAAGTCTTATTCATAAAAAGAATTTGATCTTTTAAACGTTTAACATGCTAAATGCATGGGCCTGTGTTGAAAATGCATTAATAAAAACATACGTCAACAGATACGTGTGCAAAACCACTCAAAATGAGTAAGCGCGACCGTGATAGAATATTCAAACAGCTTGGATCCAGATTAGACACCGAGTAACTCAGCGTCTAATCCGGATCCAAGCTGTTTGACGCTCGGCCAATTGTTTCTCCAACTATTGGGCGAATCCAACGAAATTTAAATCCAAACAAGCAATAGTTTAAGCACATAACATTTTTTTCAGCAGACTAAGGGTTGACTATGTTATACTCAGAACTTTTCCGTCTGTCATCACGTGGTTTCTACATATGTATTTATCATTGTTTCATCATTTCTCATGGCAGCTAGATACATTGTTTCGACAATGACATGACGGACTGTTTCGATTTTCCATTTTAATATGCCTCTGTGACATCATGTCACTTTCACAGGCAAAACATTATGCTTTATACTGATGTATGTAAGAGTGAAATAGAGGCATATCCCCTGACGTTTTGTTTTGTTTACCATTCAAATGGATATTTTTATTACTACCTTTTAATACAAGAAAGGACTTTTTTACAGCTGAAGTTTAGCAAACGACATATCATAATTCGGCACCGAAATTTTAAAAAACATGACTTGACTGTGAACTAGTTTTATGGAAGAACGTGACTGTGTCATCTAAAAATAGCAGTCATCTAATCATGTGACGTTTAGCCTCAGGTGTCAAGGTCATAGGAAATATTTTACTGCACCTTCTCCGTGACAAAATATCCCCCTTACTATGGTCTCTTTGTATTTTCTAATAAGTCATTGAATTCTATGAAACGATGTTATGTTGACAGAAAATAAAAATTAGACGTACGAAACAAACAATAAATTGATATGAACGTGTACGTGTAAGGTTTCTGGTGATGTCTTATGATAGTTATCACCTCGAATTCTTTATAACGGCTGTTGCCATAGTGATTTATGACGACGGTCCTAAATCAAACATGTCTTGCTTTATAAGATACCTTATTTACGGGCCTACTTATCGTTGTTGACTGTCTTAGATATATTTCAATATCGCTTCACATTCTTGAGTTTCAACGCCGGTAGTCACATACCCACGGCGTTTGGGATTGAGCTTGCTGTGAATTATGTAGTATGAGATACGCAATGGAAACTAGATTTTCCATTATTTGTTGTGGTATACCTAATTCAAAATACCTTTGTTTCTGTTTTTAGAAAAATATTATCCATTATTATATGAAAACTGTGCCGGGCCTCAATTTCTTATGATATTAGTTACTACACCTTCCCCATTACAGTTATACAAATACAATTGTTGCCAATGGCATGTGTCTGTTGTTGGTGATAGCAGAACAGAACAGACTAGAAATTCGATAAGAATTGAACGTAAGCAGATCATTGGCAATACAAAACAATAAATAATATAAAGTTAAAACGATGATAAGTTCATGTTATAAAGGGAAAAAAACAAGTTGCAGTTTGTGGTTTTGTATCTCGTTGTAAAATAGTTGATCTATGATAGTGCTACACTTATATGATTAGTCAAGTTATTATCAAAGCAAATACATAGCAGAGTTTGTAGGGAAAATGAGACATTTTTCTTAGACGATGGCTTTTAAAACAAATACAAATTAAAAGAAGAAACGTGGGTGAACTAAATCTTTAATTCGTAATACTTCAAAAATTGTAAGAATAAAAAATAAAAGGAATTAATTTTGATTTGATTTTTTCTTAAGAAACGAGGCGAGATGTCTTTAATAAGCAAATGCAAAGTTCAATTTAAACGCGTCATTATACCAGTGTGTCTGACTAATCGATCGTCGTGTAACTTTTATTTTTATATTCTCAGAAATGCGTCATTTTACATGTTTTTTACGATGTTTTGTAACGAGCATTTATACGTACAGGTAACAGATTTCATGTAACCTAATAGGTAATTTA
The DNA here is from genome assembly GCA_032358795.1 of Nuttallia obscurata. Classification (NCBI taxonomy): domain Eukaryota; kingdom Metazoa; phylum Mollusca; class Bivalvia; order Cardiida; family Psammobiidae; genus Nuttallia; species Nuttallia obscurata. Next base: position 8,258 of record JAULCC010401976.1, on the reverse strand, counting down.
TTTCAAAATGGAACAGATTAACAATGCTTTTATGTCATCAGGCGCGGAATAAGGACGTTCTCATGTTGCAATAGGCCAGTGCGGTTCGCCGCACAATTGATATACCGAATGAAAAAAGTGTTTTATTACACTAAATGCACATGTCAACACATTCTACTGACAGCTACATTGTCTCATTGGCGACTGTCACTCAAATAACGTCACTAGGGACTTCCTTCAGTCGAATTTAAACTATCACATAATATAATGCACTTAGCAACACCAGGCGATGAATCATATACTGAAGTAACGAAATTGAAAGGTTACACGGACAGTGCATATAGATCTATACATATTTAGTTTAATACTTTAAACATTGTTTGTATGGTTTTTAATATCAAATCAGTATCCACTCTAGTGACAATGACAAATAAAATAAAAAAGCATTACTGTTTTTGTTATATTTCTTGTATTATACCCCTTTATCAGTCATTCTGTAATCATTAGAATTTTCTTTTCTGTCTCCACGGTTTTAATTTTTGTTTCAACAGAATTTCTTGATATGACAAGAAAGTGCGGTACATGATTTTAAATAAATCAGTTATCAATTTCGGTGCCATACGAATTGAAAACACTTTCTAACCACAGTCGCTTACTTAGCCCTAACTGCACGAATAAGACATCGAATACCATTAATAAGTCTAGTTGGACATCGGTAAATGTTGATAGCAAATTTATCAATTAACGTATGATGCATAGGCGGCCTACGATTCACCTTTCTTTATTTCTTCCTGTCCCATTTGTGTTTAACCGAGAAGATGTTCATGTGATTAGTTGGAAAGGCTATTTTTTTGTTGATTTAGTTATACACCAACAGCTATATATTTCTTTTCCTGAGTTGCGATCGTGTCAACTGTCAAAATGATTAAGTAAAGTACCTAGCAGGAGAAGGTGTGACATAAATATAAAATATAAAAAAACAACATAAGTCAGATAGTTGTTTTATATGGGACTGTAGGCAAACTGGTCCTCGTTCAGCACGGTTCCTTTGACATTTAATAATACTGTCATATTGTTTGTCAGGCATTTTATGAAGAAGGTTTTTATCTTGAGTACACTGTGCCGTCGTTTTCTCCTTTGTTCTCTTTCTCAGAATTGTGTTTTATAAAGCTGTTTTGCAAGCGCTAAAACTATTCAAAAGTTATTGACACCAATGTATATGTGACACATGACTTAGATATAGACCATTTCCCACTCCCTTTTAAGTCATAAACGTCATCATGCTCTTGCAATCTAAAGATGGAGAAGCATAGAAAGAAATTGTCAGTTTAGTGGGCTAGTGTAAGCGTATACGTGAATTGTGAATGACAGTTTTACGGGCACTACTGTCATTGCATTGATGTCCTTAATTCAAGGGTCACATTCGTGATATTGAGGATTTAAAATAACTGATGTCATAGGTCTAGTTGACTATTTTAAGTGGTTTGAACGAGATGGAAACTATTTTGTTTTGTTTGTTTTGTGTTGCTTTGTTTTTGTTGTTAATGTTGCCTTTGTTAATTGATTTTGTTACAGTTTTTTGTTGTTGCTTTTTTGTTGATTTGTGAAGCATTCTGTCCACAACAAAAATGTATATTTTTCCTCACTGTAAGAATTTACAAACATATGTGATGCAACAGTGTACTGACCTCTTAAGAACTAAAAGGTTGCTCTTATTGAGAGGTATAACTTTGTCGATCTTCAAAAAAGTCGAAACGTGTGCATTTAAATCGGAGAGAAATCTCTAAACATAGGTAGATATATACTCCCTTGGAATGTATAGATGGTACTTACCTAATCGTATAATACCGATATGCAATAAGTCACCGACATATTATTCGTGCACGTACATTATACTTGCAGGTGTATTTTTATACGTGCACGTATAATTGATTCTCCAGTCTGTTAAAAATATACCTGTATGTAAAAATCTAAACCTGCATAGATACACATATACGTGTACGTAATTATTTTAGAATGGATCAAAAGCTGACCAATCACACTCGCTCATAGTGGAGACTGTTATAATATAGATAACAAAAACATACAGGCAATAACTAGAACAAAATAATCAAAAATCAATATTGACAATTATTTCCAACCAGATGTTATCAGATAATTCAAATATTGAAGTTTAAGTTGATAAAGAAGCAGTACAGTAAGTTTATCTTTTTGTTAGTAATATGCAAACATTTGTCAAATTTTAAAATTAAAAATTCGTGACAGTCCTGCTTTGTTGTTTATATAGATACTACTCATGTTGCCTAAGGTATAAACATGTATACAATGGACTGGCAGTATGATATAGGCTACGAGCAGTTTTCTCAAGGAATCATCTAATTTATACTTATCTTTATTAACAGCCCACCGCAGGGGAAAATGTAGGGGGTCGAGGGGACGCGCTCACAGGACAGTCACTTGGGGGTGCAGGAGGCAAAAAAAGTCTGGATGGTACTTTGCTTGATCAGGTAAAGTAGTTCTTTTTTATCTGTAGAAGAATGGATAAGAACTGGTCCCAACTGTGATATATAACATTTTTCATAAATGTATATAAATCATAGTTTTCATAAAAATAACCTAGCATTGATCATCGTTTTTCTTCCTATAGAAAACAAAAAAGTTTCTTCTACCTTCTACTACGTGTGTTATTTTTATTTCAGCTATCTATTAGTTGCTTATTTCTCTGCATTTCTTTATTTTAGTTGCAGTAGTAGAGTAGGGCCATATACTAAGCATTTATATTGCATCTGATTTCTAATAAAAGAACGAAATTTAGAAAATAATAAAAGGGAAATCACCACTTCGGCTTTACGTTTTTTTTAAAATGCAGTTGTCCTTCTTTATTCAAATTACTTCTACACAGATTCAGAATAGGCAACAATAAAAACTTTGCTATTATTCATTTTGTGCATGCGGTACATATTAACATTAGTTTAACAAGACTGTAGGTAGGTGATCTCGAAAGAAAAATAGCAAAATGGAGTGTGTATATCAAGTTATATAGCATAGAGATTTGATAGCTAACATCACATGACCACTTCGGATTTTTCAAGTGAGGAAGCCATCCAGCTGGCTTTCGGTAGGTCGGTTGTTCTACCCGGGTGCACTCTGTGCCTGAAATAGTGTACAGAGGTCCCACGGGGTCTTCCTCCACTTGTAATGAGCTGGATGTCGCGATATGACTGAAATACTGTTAAAGCGACGTTAAATTCCAAAACAAACAAACAAACAAAACATTACATGATTACCAAATATCTGTGAATAACGGCGGAAAAATTCTATGTATGCACTAGACCATTTTTCCGCTACATAATGGAATAATTTAGCCCTTTCATAATTTAAATTTTATTGCGTATTTATAACACAGTCCGTCTAATTTTAGAACGGAGCCGTTCCGACTACCCTTCCACCGCCGACAATTAATCCTGCTGTTCTATTAGCTGCACATGAAACAGATGTTGTCGATAACATACACGATGCGATAGGAAATGTGGTCGAGAATGTACAAGACACGGTTGGGAATGTCGTCGAAAACGTGCAAGATGTTTCAAGTGACGTTTTTGACAACACACAAAATGTTTTGAGTGACGTAATTGATAACACGCAGGATATTATTGGTGACGTAATTGATAACACGCAAGATGTTATTGGTGACGTAACTGAAAACCATCAGGATGCTTTTGATGACATGATTGAAAACACACAGGATGTTATTGGTGACATAATTGAAAACAGACAGGATGCCATCGGTGACGCTGTCGAAAATATAGGAGATACTACTGGCGATTTTGTAGAAAATGTCATGGATGCAGCAGAAAATGCACAGGAAAGCTATGGCGACGTCATGGAAGATATGGTTGACAGAGCCTTTGATTTCAATTCTTTTGAAGATATATCAGATACTCTATCAGACGCTTTGGACAGTTCAAACGATGATGTTGAAAATGTATATGACATGGTTGGAGATGTTATGGATGAAATGAAAGATGGCATAGAGGAAAAATTAGACGATGTGAAGGACGAGTTGTTCGATGTTGACACACCAGATGAAGATGACATATTTGAAGAAGTATTTGAAAATATATCTGATTCTCTTGAAGATGTAGCTGATGGAGACGACGTAACCGATGATCTAGATGACGTTTCAAGTGATGATTCAAGCGATGATTCAAGCGATGATTCAGATGACGGTAATGATCGTGATAATAGCGATAGCAGTGACGTAGTTGAAGAATTAATAGATGGTCTGAGTGGTGCTGATGATGTAAAAGATACGCTGGCTGATATTGTAGACGAAGCCATTGACGATGATGGATTTGGTGATAGAGATAGTGTGGTGGAGGATATCGTAGATAACATGCAGGATATGGCTGAAAATGCTGCGGATACAATAAGCGATACTTTCGGTAATGCTAAGGAAACTGTAGAATCATTTACTGAACATGCGAGCGATATGTTAGATAATGCTGGCGACTTAAATGAAGGCGCTGCAAGTATTTTTGGCGACACGTTAGAAAATACAGAAGATATGCTTTCCGAGACTTTTCACGAGGTAGGTGACGCAGATGAAAATGGCAATGGTATTTTGTCTATGTTTGATAATATCTATTTGACGAATAAAGCTAATGCAAATGCTGGGTCAAATATTGCAAGCGGTTTTGGATTGTTGGGAAATGGCAGACAAGCCTCGTCTACCAAACAATTGAATTTTGAAGCTTTTCCTGTCATGGGCGATGGTCTTACAAACGTTTTAGTCAATTCTGAGAGTGATGGTGATACCTTTGAGATAATGCATGGACTTCCTTCTTCTATATTAGAATTTCATGGAAATGCGGCAGATAATGTAGAACTAGGTGGTATAGATGATGTGCATGGGAATGTTCCTGGTGAGGATTTTGTAGATAAAATGCATGATTTAGAATCACCTGTAGCGGAATTGCATGCGACATTTAAAGATACGGTAGAAGATAACAATGACGATGTATTGAAGTCGACAAAAGGTAAGAAAAGCATGCCTGCTCTTTTTAATTGTTTGGCGATTCAACGGATGTGGCATGACCGAGAATACAACATGTCTGTTGGTATTTTATGTTAAGAGATTTTGCGGCATCAATTTGAGGATATGATATATACGTATATAAATATATGCATGTATTAATATATATATCTTTGTTACAAGCTTATCTGTCGTTACCGTGCATTGAGTTTAAAAATAATGTTTATATATCGTGTCACTTATTACACGTGTGTTATATTAAAGCTTCAGATATGCAAAAAATGTTTAATCAGCAGTTATGTAAAGATTGTTTTTCATCGTGTCTATTATAACAACTGTGCATTAAAAAACACCATAATACTTTATCCATATTGGTATTTTTAAAAGCGGAAAGTTGCAACTTGAATCAGTAAACTTTAAAAGAAATACTGGTACAAACGTTTCTTCTATAAATGAAGATCACTATTCTGACATTAAAACAAGACACAGTCAATTGTTAACCATTAGCCTGCTGATAAAATGTCGTCTGCTTAAACTGTCGTCTGCCTAGATTTAAATATTCATCAGAATCGCCCAATATTTGGAGAAAAAATTGGCCGAGTGTCATACAGCTTGGATCCTGATAAGATGCCGAGTTTCTCGGCGTCTAATCTGGATCCAAGCTGTTTGCAAATTCTATCACAGTTGCCCTTAGCAGGCTAAAGGTTAAATAATTATATTTCGGCAGGTTTTATGACATAACACCGTGTAAGACTTGGCTGTTTCATAAATCTTGATATGTTGAATAAGGCTAGCAGTCTACATTAGGCTTTTTCTTTGGTATAGATTTTGCCTTACTGATTAATCAGTTCTGAATTTATTTTTTATGCATTTCTTACATATGTATAATTTGAACTTTAATGAGGTAGTTAATTATGATTAAAACATTTAATTCTTATTGTTAAATAGTCGTGAAAAACAAGATGAAAAGAAAGTGTATTTATATATAACGAATATTACTGGCATTTCATAGTATATTTTTTTTTTTAAAAGCCTTTGGTGGACTAGATGATAGAGACGGCGGACTGGATGGTATGATAAACAATGACGACAGAAATGACAATAATGATGGATCTGCTGGTGACTCAGTTGGTACGCTGCATGACAATTTCGAAGATACAATAAACAACATTGGTTCTTTCATGGGCGATGGTGGATTTCTAAGCAATTCTGATATGGAGTTTCCTAGTTTTGATACAAGACCAATTGAAGAAACATTTTCATCAATGAGCGACTCTATAGACGGAATAGGCCTTTCAGATATTTTCGAAAACACAGGGGAATCATATAGGAATACTGCTGAATCAATGCTGGACATACCAAGGCCTAATTTTGAATTCTCTTTAAGCGGTGATTCTAGCAGCTTACCTTCTTTTAGAAGTATTATAACCGACACCGCACCATCATTTGATGTTAGACCTGCTCCAGATTTTTCAATGCCGACATTTTCTCTTAGTGATTCAGTCTTGTCTGCTGGGTTTTTACCGAGCAGTGGAAGATCCAGTGGACTAACATTTGATTCCACGGGACAAGTTGATAATGACCATGCCAATGATGACGAATAACAAATGTGTATGATAAATCGCTATAACAGTGCTTCGAAGCATTCTACCTTATTTCGAATTCCGGCTCTGTTTTTCTAACTCCTTCTATAATGTACGAATGCTAGACTTATGCAAGACTTACGGAGAAAGAGTGCAGGAGTAGGGATAGTGATGTGAAAAATACAAACTAAATTAAACTTTAAAATTGATGTACTAAAATAAATCGTAGTCTAAAACTTGTATTCGAACACAGGCTGTATGTTTTAGCATCAGACGTTTTGTCATTTTGCCTAAAAATGGATGTATTCTTATATTTATTATCTTTGCTGTATCTTTGTTTTTATCTTTTGTTGTAACACGTTTCATTTACAAAACAAGTAGTTGATAAGTCAAACTTTTCGAATTTTTACACTTATTAACATTTCATGTCAAGTAAGAACTATTTACCGAAATGCGTATTCGTTGCTTTATAAAATATTTACATATTATGGCTTTCTTTCGTATGTATAATGATCATTTTGTGTTTAACTTACATTTGAATGCGCTGGTCGTGTTTACTTCATGCAAGCCATTTTGAGTGTTGGATGAACGTTGCTGTTTTTTTTTATGTCGCCAACAAAACTGTGTACTACCGAATGGAATCCCCAAGCGATACCCAATGTTTAGCGTATATATCCTGAAGCTGGTCTTCAACTATTTAGATGTATCGCTGGGGCGATTTCGTTTCTTGTTTAAAGTTTTGAGGATTAACATTACCAGTCTGGTTTCCCATTTTACTTACTTTGAGCAGTTGCTTGTATGCCGGAAATCAATCCAGTCACATGACAATTTATTTGAAAGAAGTTCTTTCACCAACAGAAGAATAAAATAATAGCTCGTCCATAAAAAATGTCTTTAAAAACAAAAGAGAATTAAATGATAAATATCTGTTAAACTTGTTTTCGGATAGAAATCGCTAACAAATTCCTAAATGTTTACTAATATATTCTCCGTGTGTGAAAGTATAACTTATTAAAACTAAATGATGTCATGTGTTTAATTATTGTTATTTCGCCTGTGTTTTGCTTTTCGTTCAAATGAAAACCACATATCTGGTAAACGTTCAAATCATCGTGTGGTCTGGTCAGGATTTGAACCATTTACAATTTACTTGTGATATTCTGTCAATTTCTGCAAAGACGTCACAACATAAAAAAGTAGTCCGTTTCGAAGCGAGTCCTGAAAGAGATCCTTAAGAATATTACAAGCGTACGAATATAATAAACACAGATTTGTGTAGATACAAAGAGCCTTGAGATGCATGTGACGAAAATGCTTTAAATCGAAGTCTTAAACAAACAAAAAGATGCATTAAAGCATGCAGTTTTAGGAGATATGTACGGACGAAATATTGTCAGGACACCACTAGCTTGAATCTTTTCAAACAGACTCAACAACTTGGACATAACACGGTAACTCTAATAGGAACGTATGTACGTATATATTCCGAAAAGTACCGCCCGGTTAGCTCAAGTGGTAGAGCGTCCGCTTTCGGTGCGAGAGGCCGTGGGTTCGATCCCCAGCCGGGTCATACCAAAGACTTTCTAAAAAATGGTAGTAATGGCTTCCCTCCTTGACGCTCAGGATTTAGGGTTAGCATTACGACTGGTTTGTCGGTGTCA
>JAULCC010401865.1:0-11366 GCA_032358795.1 Nuttallia obscurata | reverse complement strand
AACACGTTTATGTTAATACAAACATGTCGTGTCTGTAGTACGTTTATGTTAATATAAACACGTAGCGCCTATAAAACGTTTATGTTAATACAAACATATCGTGCCTGTTGTACGTTTATTTTAATACAAGCACGTAGCGCCTTTTACACGTTTATGTTAATACAAACATGTCGTGCCTGTAGTACGTTTGTGTTTATATAAACACGTAGCGCCTATAACACGTTTATGTTAATACAAACATGACGTGCCTGTAGTACGTTTATTTTAATACAAGCACGTAGCACCTTTTACACGTTTATGTTTATACAAACGTCGTGTCTGTAGTACGTTTATGTTTATACAAACGTGTTGTGCCTGTAGTACGATTATGTTAATACAAACATGTCGTGTCTATAATACGTTTATATTATACAAACATGTCGTGCCTGTGGTACGTTTATGTTAATACAAACACGTAGCGCTTATAACACGTTAATGTTAATATGTTTGTTGTATGTTTATGTTGATACTAACCTACCTTCACTTATACAAAGTTCGTATGTGCTATTATTGACGGAAAAAATAGACTAGATTAGATTCACGAGAAGTGCGACTTCTACCGTCGACATTACGCAGTGATTAGTCCATCATGACCAGCTTGACACTCTTATCCCGTTTCTGCATTAACATGGGACCATGGCCCCTTGACAAAATGGCCACTTAACACTAAAAATGCCCTTTACTCCAGTTTAGCTGCACGTATATGCAAATAGAGGATGTACTACTGTTATAGATAATATCCAACTGAGAGTGAATTTAACCATATGCAAATTTGATATAAAAAAACCCCAAGCCATTGCTTAAATTGAAAGTTATGTAAATAGTGCATACACTAACTGTAAGTCATTTTTAAATCAAAGTTTAAGTTATGAACTAAGAAATCGTTGTGAAACTAACGACTTCATGAAGTTTGCAATATAAACTGATATAAACCCATTTTTCCCGTCAAATTAAATCAGAACAAAATTGTTTGCATTTGATTGAAAACCTTTGATCCATGATATATCTTTCACCAAATTCTTTACAGCTGCCGAGTATTGAGATAACTGCTTTAAAGGTGATATTTTATATTGCACAGTATTTTCAAAACTTTTATGAACCGTACTATCTACACTGTTAATGTGTTTAACCATCAGTAAGTATTGAAAGATAGGTATCTATAAATGTTTCATTCCAGAGTTAATTATAGGTATAGACATATACACTTGACTACACCACATCCCGCGGTGCTGCCATGCGATTACATTTACTTCCCAATGATATCATATCCTGTTTATTCATAAAACAGAAAGGACGCGTATCGATGAAAATCTCACGCAAACCAAAGTAAATATTTACATTGAAATGCGCTAGTCATACCAATTATTGAACCCACAAGTTAATTTCTTGGAAGACATTTTTTTCTTCTACTTGATGAAAGCTAAAAAAGTACACGACTTCACTTCAAAAGCTCATTTTACAGGCATCATTCAGTGTACAAGTGTTAAGTCTGAGCTGTTTATTGGGTATATTGATCAGATTGTTGAAGACTCAAGAGACATTTAAAGAAGGTGCTGGATTACCAGTGAATGTTATGACGAGACTGCGAGAGCTAACAGTCAAGTTTTAAAACTGAACGATAGAACATGACATTCACAAAAGCTGTTTTATTGAAGCTATGGCTGCTGATAAGTGTATGTAATTGCGTACCTGTGTCCCAGGTAAGTGAGTTTCATTTTCCAGCTAGATATAAAATAATATTTGATGCAAAAAATGTTTTAATGGTATTGTTTTTCCCGCATTCAATTAGAAAATATAAACTGATTAAATATGTATTGTAAGTATTATCATTGCTAATTGGGACAAATTAACGTTATTTTCTTGTTATACTTGATTTATCTAAATTCACACATGATTAACTGTGGTTTTGGTTTTAGTCATGTCGCACGAGCATATACATATTTATAGAAGGGGTACAACTCAGAAGTGTATAATGACACCTATTAGATTAGTTTATACAAGGCGAGTTGAAACGACATTTCGTTGCAGTTATATTAAATATATGATAATCAATAAAACAAGACAAAAAAGCAACATACACAATGCAAATAAAAAAAAGAAAAGTTTTCCCTCATTTCACATCATGTTTTTAACAGTGAAAATGTTCTTATTATCTTTTAAAGCTGTGTGAATATACATAAATGCTTTAGCATTTGCGATGACATTTGATCCAACGTTTGCATTATATTCCTACTGTTTGAAGTTATATTTACAAGCTAATTATACCAGTTATTACACTGTTTACTTGCATAACATACAATTTTTGATATTTTCTTGCATTAAATCAAAGGGTTTAACATAAGTATTACTCTTTGCTAAAGATACTAGTTTTACGGCAGTTTGATTCTACTTACATTGGCTAGTATTACTTGCACACAGACTGATGCTCAACCTCCAGTTGATAGCATAGAAACAATATTATATTTTTTGTGTGTCGTTGTTTTATGTGCGTGTGTCCGTCTGTGTGTGGGCGTGCGCGAGGTTTAGAGTATGGATACATATAAAATGTTTCGTTCATCAGTAAAACTAATGGTATAAATCTTTTATAGATTTGTGTTGTTTTTCTTTTCTAAAAGATTAACATGTTTACTATGTGTAATCGAACAATTATATACATATCAAAATGTGTAAATATTAATGTTTAGAAAAGTTCCAATTTCAAACAACTGGTTGTTCATTATTGAAACAAAACCGTTGTATCTATGACTTTACACTGTTGCCATATTTGTAAATGTATCTGGTGTGCCTCATGGGCCTGAACGCATGTATGAGAAAAAACACTAAAACCAATCTACTGCACAATACTAAAATTTTGCTTCATAAAAACGAAACCCGTTTAAACTGTAACTTGGTGATTTGTATCTGGAAACAATTTATGATTTACAGTAGCATGCATCATTCTGTGCAGAGCGTTATCATTTATATTATATATTTGTTATTAGATTTTATGTGAGAAAACCATAATAAAGTTTACCTCAAAATAAAACAGATATTGAATGCTAATTAAAACTTGTATTGTGTACCAAAATTAGCAGGAGGCAAGAACGCAAAAAGGATATATGTTAAGTGCTAATCGTGAAGAACAGCAAGTCAAATTACTATAGAAATAAAACCATACCAAGTACACATTTCCATGTAAAACTCTCAAGGGTTGCTTCTGTCATTTGACTGATTTGACGTTTCTTTTATATCTGGCCAGGATTTTATGAAATAACAAATATTGTTCAATAAACGAATGAAGCTAAATTATTCATACATACATTTTGGGTACAGATAGATAAATCTCAATTCAATTAGAAGGTCGATACAAAGTTTAGAGCGGTATATTTAATTTGGCCATCTGCCATGACTCGAAAAAGTATTGAAAATTTCACCTGACTAGTTTAAGATACTGACCTCAGCAGTCTAGAAATAAAGCTTCAAATTTTGCGTTTTTATGTATTACCTATATATTATATGATCTTGTATAGCACTTTAACTATTTTTATATTCATTTAGTTTTTTTTCTCCATCATCGCAGACGTCTTGAAAAAGATGTGCATTTTTTGTGTGTCAATTTCGTTTGAATAAATGCTCTTTTGGGCTCATTATTTATACGCAGGTCAACCGTAATATAATTGATTATGATTTTTACCAGCTAATCATTATGCGAACGAATTTTATTCGCATTTATGATAATGTATTTTGGGCATGGCACATGTAGATATAGACCAATTATCAGATTATATTTTAACCTTTTTATATGATTGTCTGTCTTTTATAGATAGAAGAATATTCTTACGTTGAAATTTATGGTATTTACAAGCTCGTTTTTCTAGTTAGTATAATTATTACCACGATATACCTATCATGCCGAAAGTCCAAATATCACACATCACGTGGACGGTAGAGCTTGAATTTGGAACAATGTGACACTTGTATAAGATTGGTTTATTTGAATGCTACACATAAGAATTACTTGCTTGGTGGGCATATTGTTTTCTGATTTTCCTCTGAAAAAGGCTACAATCTGACAAAAGCGGACTACGTTTCATGAAATAAAATGTAGTTTAATTTAAATTTTTGATATAAGAATCTTTTTTTTTTGTCAGTTTCCGTCAGAGGTCTAGGATAGTGACTAAACTTTCCTTGTTTATTTTGTAACATACTCTGATGGACGATTATTTGCCATTCGCGATAACAGGTGCATAAGATAAACAAAAATAACCGGCTATCTGCTTTGATATTTAAATCGTTTTTGACATACCATTTAGGTTTACATGATGTTGCTACTATTTTATTATACAGGAGGAATCGAAGAACAACTGTGAAATTGTTACATTGACGAACTTATTTTACTTTGTATTTTCTTATTTGATTGTGTGAGACTTGTCGGTGTGAATGCAACATAGCACAATAGAATGCAATTTCCCTTATACAAAGTTTTTTGAAATTCTTTTTTCAGATATCCAGAAATATCCGGTTTATTTTTAAAAAAACAATTTCGGCAAAATTAACCATAAGGAATAAGACAAAGTGAAATAACTTTATTTCCGTTTTATTTCGAACAGGTTGTGTCTCGCATTACATTGTATTTGTGTAGTGGTTGAGTACTTGGAAGTACGACATTCTTTTGTATTACCAGATCCATTTCATGTTCATATTCTGGTAACTATGTCTCATTTCATTTCAAAGTATCGTCGCATAGCACAGTCAGCGTTATTATTTCATAAGTGATGCCCAAGTCATGTTCTGATACTCATGTCTAATATATTCTAAAATATTGTCTCTTAGCAGTCACCGTTACATGTATCACTCCTCCGTGTGTACCAAGTCGTGTTCTTAGAACATATCTCATTTATTTTTAAAGTATCATGCGTTCTTAAGTATTATTGCATGGCTCTCACCGTTATTATTCTCTCCGTGTGTACCAAGTCGTGTTCTTAGAACATATCTCATTTATTTTTAAAGTATCATGCGTTCTTAAGTATTATTGCATGGCTCTCACCGTCATTATTCTCTCAGTGTATAGCAGGTTGTGTTGTAATAACAATGTCTCATTTAACTCTGACGTCTTGTCACACTGCAACCACCTTTATCATTTCCTACACATATGACTATTTGATTTTTCATCTCTTAATGTATTATAATATTTTTTTAAATGACTTTAGCACCGTTCTATTCAGTTTACCTATACTAATAAACGTTTCAATGTTTTATCTCCCTTTGTTCAATAACAGTTGTGTTTACTCTACTTGTACCACTTCATGTTTCGAAGGATTATTCTTTGTATTTTCCATTATAGATTTGCCTAATTGTTAAGACTGATTGCATGCCAGTTTACTACTTAAATAAATCATTTGACAAAGGGTCAAAGTAACAGAAAATTAAGAAGTTAAACTTTCTTTGGTACCCTCTGTTAGTTTGATACATGACCTTTCTTCTATATGAAATGACACAACGTCTTTTATACTGCATGTCTGGTATTAATGAAAAATAAAACATTTAGTCTGCATTTGTACATTTATCAAACTAAGATATTTATAACCCTGCAAAACAAAGTTCATAGGGCTAAACTGGAATCAGCATGCCGGGCTGTCGGGTGGGCGGACGGTCCGTCTGTCTGGATATAACATTGGTACCTTGTGGAGAGAACTTCTCCTTCAGTTTTTGACGGATTGTAATGATACTTGATATGCATCATTAACACGAATAGTAGATGTGCTAGATGTATTTTAGATGCGAATACTTTAAATTGTGGCAGAGATACAACCTCTTGAACTTAGGCATTATTAATGCGTCAGTGTCAAGTAACATATGTAGTTTGTGGCGCAAACTCTTCCCTCAGTTTTGAATGGATTGAAAGTTGGTATACATAATCAACTCAAATAATAGATAAGCAAGACTGGTCTAGTTTCATACAGTAATTCATTTTCAAAGTTGTATAACTTTTGAAGCATTTTTTATCTGCAAATTAAAGATATAGATGAGCTGCATACAGAGACATTAAATATATAGAGAAATTAGTGATGCTATCAACAGAACAATTTACGTACTGATGATATCATCAGAACAGTTTATTTAATTACTTGGCAGACATTATTTACATGCTGTTTACAAATACTCTTTCAATATTGAATTAAAAGTGACCCTTGAAACATATCATAATTTTTGTTGTTGTTGAAGAGATAGAACGCATCACTTAACCATTTGGTGAATTAAATACACTACTAATGCAACAATCTACGTGGGAATAAAACTATCTGACAAATTTATTGGTCTTTAAAACATATCAAAACAGGTGTACGGTTAATAAACGCTTAAAAATATCATCTAGCAGTTTCAGTATTTAAAAAAAGTGGAAACTAGTAACAAGTGTTACACGTTTTCATTTATGATAGTGACTTTATTGCTTATATTTATTGTGACAAGTTATCGGACAAACTACACAGATGTTTCAGAATTGCTTATAGGCAAAGTAAACTTTGTTATGATAGTTTGTAATATGTTCCGTAATCTTTACAACTCTGCCATTCACTATCTTTGTCTTCGTACCTTTTAATTTTGCCATAACGCTCTTTGTATTGTTATTTCTGGTTATTGTTTTAAGCAGTTACTTTTGCAGAAAAAAATCAGGTTGTCGTATTTCAGTAATATACGTATAAATAAGTCCTAATATTTTATTAAATATTGAAACTGAAACTGTCTAAAACGAGTGGTCATTTGAAAGTTTTGCACAATAAGAAATCTTCAAGAGACTGCACGTATAATGTACATAAAAACTGTACATTCAAGCAGGAGTGGTTCAGATCTTTAGAAAATAGTACGGTGATGGAGATGTACAGACAAATTAAAACTACGTTTGAATATGAAAGATGCCTTAACATTTTACCTAGTAGTCTTAGATTCTTTTTTTTTTTGTAGCTTACGTACATTCTGTACATCCTCTTAGAACTCAGACTGGCAGATTTTCAAGAAATAATATACCGAGAAATGAACGATAGTGCTTATGCTGCAATACTAACGATATTGAAGACGAATGTCATGTCACCTGTGTATGTCCATGTTATAAAACTCTAAGGCAAACATATCTCAATAGATTATATTATGTAAGACCTTCAGTATTCAAATAATAAAAACTGTTAAAATCTGATGATAGGAACGAACTTGTTAAGTTAGCTTTATATGTAAAAGAATCACTTTATAAAAGATCTGTTGTCCTAAACGAAGAATTATGATTCCTTTGTTCATTTTTCATTTTCATTAATTAATATCAACTGTAAAACTTTTTCATATTTGTTTTAAACTGTTTATTTATTTTCTGTACACGTTGACAATTTTGTATAACTTGCATGGGCTGTAGACGATGTACTTTGTATAAGTCTCAATAAAATGTCTGATAAAACATTGTGCATTGTAAATTGTTAAAAGGTTTAAGTTATTTCATTTTTTTTTATATATCTATAATTCGGCAATACTGTTGCTATGTTTGTTCCATTTTTTTCGTGTAATCCCTTGATAATTTCTTATTGTGAAAAACGTTCAAATGACCTCTCGTTTTTGATAGTTTGTTTCCATAATGAGCAACATTTTTGTGTACATACGAACGTTCACGTACTGGTTGACACGAGAAAGTTCACAGTTCGATGTACACAGGAAAGTTAAAAAATGATGTTTTATATCTAATGATCTTTGAAATTGAAACTTTGTGTGTATAAGAACTTTCACAATTTGGTGTTCATTAAAATGTTCACAGTTTAGTGTTCTCATGCAACTTTAACAGTTATGAGAACATCATTAAAACGTTCATAAATTTGTGTACTTAAGAACGTTTTTATTTTGTCGTACGCTCATGTTGTGAAATTCACTCCAGAAGTATTTTTGACTACAAATGCATTCATCATAGTATCCCTGCCCAAATAACATAATAAAATGAGTATAAAACATATTTGACGGTATTCTAGTAATTCGTTCTTAGCATTAATAATAATAACTGCCAATTGGAGAATGTGGTATGATTTTATGGGGAAAGCCACTAATGTAAATTTAAGGTCAAAGGTCAAATGAGTTAATAAAAGACCAAAATACATGTTTATAGGGCATGTTGTGGTTTATTACAAACACAAACATATAACATACGCATAAAAACTGATTATCGAGTATTATGGCTGAAATAGAGAAATTTAGCAACAGCTGAGACCAATATGTATATGGTGATATTTGTTTTAAGCTGCTACACACATTTCAGCAGGGTGTTTTCAAAATCACTAATTATGGGTGCAGTTTTAATCAATGAATGGTTCGTTTCAACATTTGAAATTTATGTATTTTTCTGTTTGTCTGTCTTGTCTGTCCTTCTGTTTCTATGTGCTTTACCAATTTGGCATTTGTACATGAATTTTGCCATGATTACTTTGAGGTGCAGACTGTTATGTGTTATTCACAAAAGGCATTAACTTGGTTTGATCGACTTTGAAACAGGAGTGTGTGGGTGAGATTATTGGGCTTTTAAGGCACTGCAACACAAAACAGGTCATATAGCGCCAAGGGATCTTATCCATCAAAGTTTTAACGTATTTATGACTTCTAAAAGGGACTCTAAAAGCCGTAAGGTTGTGAGGCTGCCGCCAAAATAGGCAAACATCTGATTAGCCAATAGTGCCCACAAGTCTGATGGCACGTGCTTCTTGTTTTTACTCGTGCGTATATAAACTTAAGGTTTTATGTTAATCAGGAACTTTTAATTACTCTTTGGACTTTTATTCTTTGTCTTGAGACTTTAGCGTCAGCCTTCGTCATGTAAGGATTTAATTTTGCGCTGCGTGTGTCGCCCTGGTGATTAAATCGGACATACGGGAAATCTACGCATTTTGATGGAATACCATTGATCATAATTATTTATATTTTTATCGAATGTTCAATTTGAAAACCAGGGCTAAGTTTCGGTTTACTTACTTTAGATTACCAACATTTGAAAATGATTTGTATATACTTTGGAACACCAACATAAATACACGTAAAAGGTGTGGTTTCCAAATTGAACACATACTGATTTCCTTCTTACTTCGCATGTTATTTACCCAAGGCAAATGGGTCTTGAAACTAATAGTCTTAATTTATTTCAATGACTATACTTCTCGGAAAGTAGTTGTTCAAATCTTTACTTTTATACACTTCATTTCTGCTGAAATGAAACGTGGCCTCCAAAATGAATATTTTCCTACCCAATATGTATATGCTACAATGCAATAAAAGAAAAGAAGTACCTTTTAAATTACATGAAAACCTCCCAAAATGAAACACATAAAAGTTTAGTTTACAATTACGATATGTTACAGCTTTTGTCTAGAAAAAGAACTTTGCAAAATGTTGGACACCATTATGAATATCTTGGTTTCATATATGAATATGTCAGTGCAATAAAATAATTGTTTCACAATACTTTTGCTGAACTAACATACATAATGTATAGTCTTTCGCGGATATAACATGCATTAAATCTATAATTTTACTTATATTTCTATTCTTTGATCTATATTTAAACATATGCTTGTTAACTGTGTTCTAAAATTTAACGCATGTTTGTCTTCTATGTTATATAATCTAGCGTCTGTTTGTATTCGTTTTTTCTTTAATTTAGCGCATGTTTGTATTCAGTGTTCTAAAATTCAACGCCTGTTTGTAGTCGCTGTTCTATAATTCAACGTCTTTTGGTATTCTTTGTTCTATGATTTAACGTATATTTGTATTCTTTGATCTATAATTTAACGTATGTTTGTATTCTTTGATCTATAATTTAATGTCTGTTTGTATTCGTTGTTCTATAACGTAATGTCTGTTTGTATTCTTTGTTTTAAAATTAAACGTCTGTTGATATTCTTTGTTCTTTAATTCAACGTCTGTTTATAGACTTTGATCTATAATTTAACGTCTGTTTGTATTCTTTGATCTATAATTTAACGTATGTTTGTATTCTTTGTTCTATAATTCAACGTCTGTTTGTATTCTTTTTTCTAGAATTTAACGTATGTTTGTATTCTTTGTTCTATAATTTAATGTATGTTTGTATTCTTTTTCTATAATTTAACGTATGTTTGTATTCTTTATTCTATAATTTAACGTATGTTTGTATTCTTTGTTCTATAATTTAACGTCTGTTTGTATTCTTTGTTCTGCAATTTAACATCTGTTTGTGTTCTTTGTTCTATAATTTAGCATCTATTTGTATTTTTGTTCTATAATATAACGTATGTTTAAGTTGTTATATAATTTAGCGTAAGTTTGTATTTCTTGTTCTATAATTAATCGTATGTTTGTAATTCTTTGTTCAATAGTTAAACGTCTGTTTGTATTTTTTGTTCCATAATTTAAATTATGTTTGTATTCGATGTTCTATAATTTAACAAATTTTGTATTCTTTGTTCTATAATAAGGTGTCTGTTTGTATTCTTTGTTCTTTAATAAAACGTATGTTTGTATTCTTTGTTCTATAATTCAACGTCTGTTTATATTCTTTGTTCTATAATTTAACGTATAATAGTATATTTTGTTCTTTAAATTAACGTCTGTCTGTATTCTTTGTTCTATAATTAAACGTATGTTTGTTTACGTTTTTCTATAATTTAGCTTTTGTTTTCTTTGTTCCTTAATTAAACGTCGGTTTGTATTCTTTGTTCTATAATTTAGCGCATATTTGTATTCTTTTTTATAGAAATTAACGTCTGTTTGTGTTCTTTGTTCTATAATTAAATGTATGTTTGTATTCTTTGTTCTATAATTCAGCTCATGTTTGTATTCTTTGTTCTATAATTTAGCGTATGCTTGTATTCTATGTTCTATAATGTAACTTCTGTTTGTTTTCTTAGTTCTATAATTTAACGTCTGTTCCATTATTTAGCAATTGTTTGTATACTTTGTTCTATAATTTAACGTATGCTTGTATTCTATGTTCTATAATGTAACGTCTGTTTGTTTTCTTAGTTCTATAATTTAACGTCTGTTTGTGTTATTTGTTCTTTAATTTAACGTCGGTTTGTATTCTTTGTTCAATAATTTAACGTCTGTTTGTGTTCTTTGTTCTATAATTAAGCGCATATTGGTATTTTTTTTCTATAAAATAACGTCTGTTTGTGTTCTTTGTTCTTTAATTTAACGTCTGTTTGTGTTATTTGTTGTATAATTTTATGTATGTTTGTATTTTTTGTTTTATAATTCATCTCATGTTTGTGTTCTTTGTTCTTTAATTTAACGTATGTTTGTATTCTTTGTTCTATAATGTTACGTCTTTGTTCTATTATTTAGCGTTTGTT
>JAULCC010401754.1:0-11367 GCA_032358795.1 Nuttallia obscurata | reverse complement strand
GGCACGTCAGCACACAAAGGCTATATTGCGCCGAAATAAAAAGAATATCAGTTTTGTTTTCACTTTGTATAAAATTTATAAGACTTGACCTTGAACCTTTATTAAGCTCGCCAGAGGCTCGCTTATAAAGATTCCTGGACTCGTTTTATAAAATTTTATACAAAATGAAAACTCATTAGATATTTGTATTTATATTAGATATTTGTATTTATATTAGATATTTGTATTTATATTAGAAATCAGTTTAGATTAAAGAGTTGCATATATGTGGGAAATTTTAGTTAAAACTGTTTTAAAGATGTACTGGTCTATCAAAGTTATGAAACTGTTTTTAAGGTGTACCTGTAAATCAAAGTTATAAAACGGTGGTTAGATACTTGGTATCTGGGGTAGCTTTGAACTCTTTTTTTTGTGGCTCAGTGAACAATGTTACAACATATATAGTGCCCTGTTTACATCTTTCCCTACTTATCAATCAATCTATAATCTTTGGGGTTTTTTATTTGCAAAAGATACACTGATCTATAGCTGTGTGTAAAATTGATCCTTTGAAGGCAGAAACAAGGTCTGGGTTTTTGCAAACAATTTTACCTATCAAAAGGGTCTTCACAATTTGTCACTCAAAAATCTTACCATGAAAATTCCTAAAAATATAAACTAATGATAGGCAAAGATTTCAGTGTGTACAACAAAAATTGAGCACTTTCACTTGACATTCTCAAAGTGGACATGACATAAAAATGTTGATGTTTTGTTGAAAGTCGATATAGGACATACTCATCTGATTAGCATAATCCGAAATATTTACAGTGGATAGTTTAAAGCATTTACAGTGTATGGTTTAATGTATTGTTCATTACGTATCCCATTAAAGGTCGAGTCAAACCAAAAGACTTTAAATGGTTTTAATAACTTTCGCTTCTTGGTGATCAGAATTTCAGGTTAGCATTACTTCCTTGGATAAAGTGACCAGCCAGGGTTCAGCCCCTCATATACCAGTGCTACAGACATGTAAATTTTAAGAATCAGAGAGTTTTTTCAGAAAAGTTCACTGTTTTTGCTTCCCTGTCTCAGAAACAAGATGTGTAAACACTGCTCAAGGTGACAAAATTTGAAGTTAAGCAAACCAACAAAGCAGACCCATATTAACCAAGATTTAAATCTAGGTTGTTAGAATGAGACTGTACAAGTTTATGGTTATAGGTACATCATACTTTCCTCATGACTGTCAGGGTAAACCATGTTTAGATTTCTCATAATACACATACTTTGGTTGGCATGCCAATGCAGTAAAATCCTCTCAGACAATTTCCCTCTAAATTTACTTTATATTAAATGTACTTTCAATATTCTGGAAAACAACACAATTTTAAAAGGCTATATTGACATGTTAATGGTGAATGTGAACAAGAAAATTAGATTAGCCAAAAAGCACATGGCTGGTCCAAGTTTTGTAAATCAGAAATTACATTGATGATATCACAAAATAAGGCCTTGGTATAACTTTAAGGGGGAGATCATCGTAAGTGACAGATGTGTGAAATTCTATATTGACTGTTTAATGCAGGCTTTTGTCCTGAAGGGCTTCTGGCAAGACAAAGGAAAACTGTGTTCCAATGATTTGACAGAACGAGGAGAGTGGGACCTGGCTGCACTAGGATGTATTTAATACCGGAACAACAGAAGAGTATCAGTATAACAAACCAAACAATGGGGTGTGACAGTGATGTGAATGTCTAACACACATTCTCCTTTCTCTATGACCCTGTAGAAAAAACATAAAAAAGTAGAGAGGCGGTGAATGAATCTTTTGGCCAACAAACTATCATTGACCATGGAACATAGTTAAACTCTTTGTTTGCCATGGTGAAACTCAGGGCTAATTTTGCCTAGATATACGTGCCCCAATCACACATCGTTGCTGTATAATCAAGTATGATATTTTTGGGGAGGTATCAAAGAATAAAGCATGTTTGTATTTTTACAAGTGGTTCTAGATCAAGACTCCAGACTCAAAGCCAGCAGGAAAAACAATTGCATAACTTTTATTGTGAAAAT
This sequence comes from Nuttallia obscurata, assembly GCA_032358795.1. Classification (NCBI taxonomy): domain Eukaryota; kingdom Metazoa; phylum Mollusca; class Bivalvia; order Cardiida; family Psammobiidae; genus Nuttallia; species Nuttallia obscurata. The sequence goes on along the minus strand of JAULCC010401754.1, from coordinate 9,309 downwards.
GAGACCCTCCATGGCATTAATTCATGGAAGAAAATTGATTTTGAGGAATTGTGGTTTATTTTACTATCATGTCCATTATCACCTCTGTGTAAGCTTTCCTTTTAAAGCTGATGCATAGATATCCTTTTCTTTCCTAGGGGAATTGTTAGAGTGGAGTAAGCAGACTGGAAGTGAAGGTATACCATTGTGATAGATGTTACATTGACTTCTGATGACTGATTCAAACTCAATTCTGTGATACACTGATCATGTGACTTGAGAGTCTGTGTGTTTGAGAGCTTGCAGTAATCCTGCTGTCATTTGTGTGATAAAGACTGATTGGAGTGGGTATGAAAAGTCGTTGGCAAATTGAAATCATTGATTTGCTACGGAAGTATTGTCCATGTATGGCAGATAATAGTTATTGTGGAATTGACGATTGAATAAGCATTATTGAGAAACTGAAGCAGTAGGATATCTTTTGGCTGATTTAGTTTGTCTGAAAACCTTTGTTGTTCATCTTCTCAGTTCTGTCAACAAAGAAAAGGTAAGTGTTTGGAAACTTTACTCCTGGAATTACCGTTTCCATTTTCATAGTTTGTTTACAGTGTTTATATTGTCCCTGTAGGACAGAATTGTAGTGTGTGTGACAGAAATGTAGTCTGTAGTCTGTGACAGAATTGTAGTCAGTGTGACAGAATTGTGCGATGAATAAAATGCTGTGGTAGTGTTTCACTTGGCAGGATATAAAAACAAACAGTAGTTACTGAGAGTGTTGGAACTTTTCATGGTAACAATGTAACATGAAACTCTGACCTGGTTGGTGTCTGTGATGTGGAACTGCAATTGTGTATGCAGTTTTAGTGGGATGCAATTATGTTGTAAATGATGAACATTGATAAGACTTAAATAATTATAGGTTTAACATCAACTAGAAGAAAAGAGAACAATTTAACTTTTATTTGTAAAATATAGATTTTCATGATCCGTTATACACTATCAGGTATAGTTATCTGTGAAAAAGTTGCCTTCAGTTATATCATGCAGACTATAACCATAGCTGGGAATGTTTATAGATTTCTATTGTAAAAGAATATATGACAAGGGGGCGTGAGAAATATAACAAAAGTGCTGTAACTGTGATAACCAGCTGACCTTTGTCCAGAGTTACTAAATTGTATCTGTGGACTATTGATCTGTCCGCTTGTGGAGAAGATGGTGTGAACCCTATAAATTGACAGGAAATTACACACTGTAATACACATCGATTAGAGATCATCCTATTATTAAGGAAAACTCTGACAAAAGTCACCTGTGACATGTGTCAATTACCTAGGTATTGTCTGTGATTACCCTGGGATTACTCCACAAAGTCGGGAGACTTTAGATCGGGCAAATAAAGTCATATATACTGGTAATACCAGCGCTATTAGCTTTATTGAAAAGCATTTCATGTAAATCAAGGGGTAATCTCTCCCACAATATTTGATTGTCTGGTGTAAACAGATTATGATACAATGTCAATAAAGTCTGTTTGTTTACTCCACATGTATGATGAAGTCACTTTGGCTGGCTGAAAATTGAAAATGTCAAAAATGACTCGTTTAAATGGCAAATTTGAAATAACATTTAAAAAGTTGGACAAGTTTATGTAAACCAGTCCAAAAAAGGAAACCCTCACAGAAAGGTCACAGCTGTATAAAAAGAAAAAAAAACAAAAGTTAGCCAAATAATTTTGATCTGATGAAGGATGCGCTTTAGCTGCAGTGACATAATGTAACTGTGCAATGAAGTTACACAAATAAGGCAAACATAATAATTGAATCTTTTTGTAGGAGGGTTTTATTAAAGCGTTTGTTATTAACACCATTACTTGTTTCAAAGCTCAAACCAGAAATTTAACAATAGAAACATGCTCTCAAATTTGATTTTAGCCAAAGAGATCTTTGTTCTCAGTATAATTATTAGTTATAATTTAAAATCTATCTTATGAATATTGAATATTCTGCAGTAGAATAAAGAAATGAAAGATCTAGTGAATTGGAAAAGAGTAATGAAAACCCTATTAAACTTGAAGAAATAGTGCCTATGTTGTATTGTAATATATACAAAAAACAAAGACTGTGAAACAGAGTTTGCTCCCTTGCTGTCAAAGTTGCTACATATAAAAATGCCATGATAGAAGAATTGTGAAACAAGAGTTTGCTCCCTTGCTATTAAGTTTCTGCAGAATATTGAAACTTACAAGAAACACCAAGAGTTTTGTCGCTTGCTATTAAATCTACTTCAGATCATTGTATTGATATACCTAGCTGGTGGAAAGGGAGATTCCAATTTTACAAGACACATTAAACAAGAGTTTTCACCCTTCCTATGAAGTTGTTTCAGAATATTCAAACTGATTAGAAACCTTCAACATTTATCATTATCATTATCATACCACATTTATATTGCACTTTAATCTTAAAGTGCTTGCGAAAGTGCTGAAACAAGAGTTTTCTCCCTTGCTATAAAGCTGCTATGTAAATTTATATAAATATACCTGGCAGGTGAGAAAGAAGAAGCTCTCTGATTTAATAAGATATTTTTGAACAAAAGTTTGCCTTCTTGCTATTAAAGTTTCAGTAATGAGTACCGGTATTGATATTCCTAGCTGGTGAGAAAGAAGATCTCCAATCTTACAAGACAAATTGAACAAGAGTTTGTTCCCTTGCTGTAAAAGTAACTAACTTTTTATGGATTTATCTAGCCAAAGAGAAATGAAATTCCTATCGTATAAAAAAGCTTTAACAAGAGTTTGTCTTTTTGCTATTGAAGCTGCAGTATATCTTTAATTGAAGAGTTTGCTCCCTTGTTACTAAACTTTATAATGATATTTGTAGCCGATGATAAATGAAATTTACATCTTACAGGAAACCTCTAACAAGAGTTTGCCTTTTTGCTATTGAAGCTGCAGTATATCTTTGTACAAATTATATAGTTAATAGGTAAGAAAGGAGATCTCCAATCTTATAAGAAATGTTAAACAAGAGTTTGCTCCCTTGATTTTAAAGCTGATACATAACACAGGACTGGTACAGCTAAAAGATGAGAAAAGAGGTCTCATTTCTTAACATCATTTTATTCTTTGGTAAACTTGTTAGTGAGGAAAGAAGTAATGTGAGACAACAACATATATGATGAACTTTGCCTGTAGACAAATGAAATTTGCAATTCATAATGAAATTCATTTACCTTTTGACATTGAATAATGTTTTATAAATAAACCATATTTTTTTCAGGTTTTTTATTTACCTCTGTTTATATATTTATTTATTCTTTTGTCTTCAGGGTTATTGTAAAATTGTTGCATTGACTTTGTTTATAATGACTGACTTTGCCTTTCAGGTATTTCTTTTAAGTAAAACATAATATTGTGAATATTTTCATATATTATCGCATATTATGTTCTCAGCATTAATAATGATTATTGCAGATTGAAAAGAGACTTTTGAACTCTTCAAGAATAGACAGGCAAAGGTAGGTCAGATGGATTGGAGATGTTAGGCATCTCATTTTGCATGAGGAATGATTATGTCCACACAATTTTCATGTTGAATATATTGCATGAAATTCTGATTTTTCAAGAATTTGTTTTATACTTGGTTTTGGTTTAGATGCTTGAAATGGTATAAACATGTTTGTATTTCTTTCATGTTATGATTTCATGCTATTTATGGTTGACTAGAAACTGTGTGCTAAACTGGCATGGCCTATTTATAACACCAAAAGTAATGGTTTCAGGGTTCCATGTTTGCTTCTGAATGAATATTCCACTGCTAGCCTTTGTGTAGTCAGAAGACCTAGTATATCCTAGTCTAAAAACTAATCTCTAGGTTTTAATACTTGCAGAGTTTAAAACTATTCATTATTGTTCATGAGCACTTTTGAAGCCTGTTTGTATGATGTTGTATTACTTAACAGGAACTATTAATAGTTTGATGTTATTTCACTTCACTGTCATCTTCTGCAACACTGGTACTATTTATAGTTTTGTTCATTACCTGTCAAATTCAAACTTACGTCTGCTGACTGAAAGAATTTTGGGTGGAGAAAAAAATTGTGCATGTGAAAAATTAGATTAATTTTTCATAAAATAGTTTTCATTTCAAGTTGTTCATATATTCAGATGGCATGTACCCCATATTTGAACCAGGGCAAAAAATATTTTCAAGTGATAACAATGAATGGGAGTCTTTAAACAGAGAATTATGGGTATGTACATGTGCAATTATTTGATAAGACAGGAAACGATGACTCTATAGGGCTGAACAATGGTTGACCATTTCAGGCAGTATACATTTCTGTATGCACAGTTGTAGTATTCAGCTAGATTAAAAAAAGAAGAAGTATAATTGTACTCAGATTTTGCATGAAGATGTACCTTTATCAAGAATGAGGTTACAACTTATAAAGCATGCTTGTAAAGCCCACCAGTCTTTGATGCAATAACCATCTCACATGGGGTGGTGCTGTGTTCTAGTATATAGTAAGCATGGTCAATTCTAATCTTTTGGTCTTTCAAATAATTGTATATAGTCTTTTGTCTCCTGATCTGAATATTTTTTTCTATATTAAGTGTGTGTTATAGTAATTTTATGTCTTTAGCAAATTGTGTTTATCTTGCTTCAGCTACTAAAGAAGGCTTGGAAGGAAACAAAATAGTTACCCCAATTTTCAAAATAGTCCTGTAAACGTTTTTATTCACTGTATAGTGGGACATACATATTGATTTGAATTGTTTATGCAGCCACTGTATCAATATGGCACATCCACTGTTCATGTTACCTAACATTTCAAAGTGGTTTCTTGATTGTCCAATGATTCTACTGGTATTAAACTTAGCACTGATGCAACTTAGAGTCTCAAGTTGCTTTTAGACAATTTCATTAGACATCTTTGGGCTGATGTGTACATAAGTCTGGTTTTGTGAGTGTAAGAGTGCTTATTTGGGAGATGTTATTGAACATTGATCTGAAACACAAGTTCAGATTGGTAGAGTTTTATGGCAATTGTTGGGTAATTAACTAAGGATGGGGGAACCAGTTTTACACTTTTTGCAAAAGTTTAAACAAGTTTATCTCCAATTTTTATACTGAAATTGGGTTGTACTATAAGATCTTACATCTTTAGTTACGGCCCTCCCCCTCTAAATTGTTGATTATGAGTTTGATACTGACTGAAGTAGTAAGTGTCCAATGTTTTCTGTGATACTTATCTAACCATTTGTCAGCATGTGAACAGAACAAAGGGCAATTAGACAAAGAATTTCATGTTTTATTGAGTTTAAGAGTTTTTATCAAAAAAATTGTTTAACTTCTTAGCCCCTTTTTAGATTTAAGCAAATCTTTTTTTAAGCAGAGTCAGATATCAATTGCATAAGACATGTTAAGTCATGTTTTTTTTTTTCTCAGTAAAATAATCTTTCACTGATAAAATTTTATTATTGTCTAGACTGAAACTGAAAATCTTTCCAAAAAGCTTTACTCAAAACTTTCCTAGTATGATTTCTACAGGGTTGTAAGTACAAATTTTCTGTTTGCATGTCAGTGGACCAAATCCAAAACTTTTTAAAATTTTGTTTTCTGTATATAGCTTTGATTTTTTATGATTTTTTTTATATATATACAGCAGTGCCTTTAATAAAGTAAGTTTGTCGGGAGAATTTGTGTCTTTGTGTACACCGACCTGATTTTAAATAATTTCTGAAGAAATTTTATATTCTTCATTTTTATGCCAACACACGTGTGTTGAGAAGGCATATAGATTTGCCCTTGTCTGTCCTGTCCGTCACATCCATTCTGTCCGTCTCGTCCGTTACAAAATCTTGTGTCTTCAACTCCTCCTAAACCAATTGTCTGAATGTTTTCAAACTTTCACATATTAATAACCTCCATCTGAAGATGGTCCCCTCTTATTTATTTTTTGGCATCATTTCCTATTGAGTTATGGCCTTTTGTATTATTTCGCCTTACAAAATTTACTTTACAAAATTTTATGTCTTCAACTCCTCCTAAACCAATAGTCTGAATGCCTTCAAACTTTCACATAAGTATAACCTCTGTATGATGATGGTCGCTTCCTATTTATTTTTTACAGTGTCTTTTCCTATTGGAGTTATGACACTTTTTACCCTTTTTTTTACAAAATATTGTGTCTTCAACTCCTCCATAACCAAAAGTCTGAATGTTTTCAAACTTTCACATACTAATAACCACATATGAAGATGATTGCTTCCTATTTATTTTTTTCGGCATCATACTATTAAATTTCAGCGCCATTTGCTACAAGAGTAATGGCCCTTTGTATCATTTCGCGTTTCAGGTTAAAAATTCCTATTGGTGATATGGATATAAGTTTATTCCCACTCATCTCTTATAAATTAACAGGAAAACTTGTGTAGATGGTCCTTGATGAAGGGGTTCATCCATACAATAGCTTTACCCCTATGCTACTTACATCATTCTGTGACATAGCGGCAGTGGGGTGTGTATGTGGGAGGGGAGGGGGGAAAAGGTGTCCATTGACTCCTTTTGGATTTCAATCAAAGCATTTACTAGCTTAAGGTATTTGTACACTGTTGGACATTGTATTCTGTTTAATCTGCAGAAACATTTTTTTAAAATTACAAAAATATGATTTTATTTGTTTAATTCTGTTTATGTGAAATGTAGTTTTATGTTAGCACTTCATATGCCATTACAGTTGCTACTATGATGTATTGAGTTTCCATACTGGCCATCTAACTTGCTGATGTAGCGGTACAAAAGGTTTAGTAGAGAACTAAGATTTTATCAGTGTCTGTCAGTTGGAATTGATAATTTAGAAATGATGTTTGAGTGATTTGTCTTTCTTAGGTGTCATATATTGATGATTGTGTCATATGTGGTTTCAGATCTGACGGCATTTCAGTTTGGATGACTTTCTTTCTGCTTTGATTATTGTTCATCTAATTTCCTACAAAATGCATCTCCTTTGTCAGTGAATTTGAGAGAAAAATGCTTTATTACAATTCCTTTTTTATTCTTTTTTTACTATCAGATGTGTTTTTATGTAACTTTAGACTTAAAATGGCAAGTAGTCAAATAAAATCCACTCACTATGTATCTTTTCTCACTTTGACACTTTCAATGTCTATGTACAGAAAGGAAAGTAAAACTCCTTGAATTTGTGGTTAGATTGGCAAATCAAGTGTACTGAGCAAAGGGAAGTAAATGTTTAGTGGTGGAAATATTATATCAGCAAGAGTTACTTTTCTTTCCTTTAGTCATTCCAAGAATTAGTTGCCACATTTTGTAATATTTAGAACTCTGTTCATAAATGATTCTTTTAAAAAATTTTTTTACATATTTGTGCACTCTCAATTTGAATTTTAAAGGAAATGAAACTAAATCTGTTACAGTCAATTTTAGTCACAATTTTTTTAATATTGTCCTGATAACCGCCATTCAACAATAAATATTTACACAATCTATTGCACTGATGTTGAGATGCAATTACAAACATCATGAAAAAACATTTAATAATTTTCATATAGCTAGCCATTGATGTGAGATATAGTATAATCAGATACAGTGCAGTAGCTGGAAAAATAAACATGTTACTCATCTCGGCTTACTGCTTATCAGCCACCAGACACGAGAGGCACTAGTGGGGTATTGCTGCTGCAAAAAGAATAATGATGAGGTTTACCCATAAACAGTTTTAAACTTTATGTTCATTGAGCAGATAGTTAAGCTATTGTTAACTAAATCTGCACAATTATCCTAAAGATAGGTTTTGATCTGGTTTAAAATAGGGAGTTAATAATACAACTCAGAGTTAGCAATTTCAGACTTGGTAAATAATATCAGGTAGCCTTTTTTTACTTTTTTTTACATTTTCAAGTTAAGTTATAAAAACCTCTTCTTTTTTTTCTTCTGATTAAATAATTAGTCCTTTAGAAGGAGTTTTGCTTGTGTTTCATTTTAATTTTAAAGTTTGTTTGATTATCTGTCTTAATTCTGCTTCTAAAGGTTGTTCCTAATTACAGACTCAACAAACACTTCCCTTGTAAACTGATTTTAAACTGAACAGATATAAAATAGTATTTCCCTTTGTTACAATTAAGTGGTTATCATCATACAGAAGCAGCTGGAGGAATAAAGCAATTCTGTTTAAGAATATGATATATTACTGAAGTAAAGTACAGAAGTATTAGCCCTCTGTGAAGTGCTGGGCCTTTTATAGTTCCTTTGGGAGACCTGGTTTTTGTTTCTTATGTAAATGAAACAGTTAAGGCAATAAACTCATCATGATTGTTTTATATCACTCCATGACTGGGATCATCTATCGATCAGTTCCTGCGAGTATGTCTATTGTACTAACCGCTCCCTTGAAACTCTTTCTTCACCATTCTGGAAATGTAAAAGCACCCCTGGGTATCCCCTCCTGTACATGTGCCAGAACCAAAATTCCTTACCTTTGATTGGGTGAGCGTTGATACCATCTGACCCCCTGAGACAATGATGGGCCTAATTCATGCCAGATGCACGCCTATTCGCATTTCTTACCAAAACTCCTGCTTCCTTCACATAATCAGTATAAGTTATATGTTGATAAGCCATTTGTTTTCTGATGCTGGAGGAAGAACATTATTTGGGATATTCCTTTGATCCAGCAGAGATGTCAATGATGTGGCCAGGGCCTTTGGGAGCTAAACCTTTGGTAACTATCCCTTTCTTCTCATTTCCGTGTTTAAACCATGCAAAGTACCAGGCAGACATGTTGGAATAAACTTAACTAGGTCAAACTAATTTTAAAGTTGTTAGTTTTGTCGGTACTTCTCAAAAGTTCTTTCTTGAAACTGTAGTTAACAGATTTTGAAACAGAAATGAGGTTTACATGCTTTTTGAGTATAGAAGTTATACTTTTAAAGGCATTTTTTTGTCCAAGAAAAGACCAGTTTTTTAGCCTGTTGTGTAAACGTGGTATACATGCATTCCATTGAATTTTTTCTTAAATCTTGAGACTCCTTTGTGAGGAATACTCATTTCTTATGGGAATGTTATACATGTTGTTATTCAGCTACATTCATAAATGGCTGATAATGAAAAACTTTTACTTCTTTTGAGAAGAAAATTTGCATGTTTGAAACTTTGATATACAGAAGAAAGTCTTGTGTGAAAATTTTAAATGAACAAATTGATTGTTCAGACTTGTATTGCTTGGCAGTAAATTTCTATTTAAGTCGGTTGTATTAAGTTACACAACAGCATAATTACTGATTTGCATGAAGTCATAAAGCAATCA
>JAULCC010401643.1:0-11367 GCA_032358795.1 Nuttallia obscurata | reverse complement strand
GTATAGCACTGATACACGTGGGGGCTGAACCCCGGCCGGTCACTTTATCCTGACACCGACAAACCAATCGTAATGCTTATCCTTAATCCTGAGCGTCAAGGAGGGAAACCATTATTACCATTTTTAAAGTCTTTGGTCTGACCCGGACGGGGATCGAATCCGCGGGCTCCCGCACCGGAAGCGGACGCTCTACCACTTGAGATAACCGGGCGGTCTTTAATAAATGGTCGAATAATAGAGAGGTTTCACTGTACTTCTAAAAATGCGTTATCTCTTTCGATAATTTTTGTTTCGTTTTCGGCTTTATTTCAATTTGTAAATAATATTTTTTATATTTTTTATTGTGATATTTTAACTACAAAACGGTATTATTTATAACCTGCATCGACGATTTCTTGAAGTGTATTTATCAACAAAAAATATATTTTTTCCACGTCACTGAATAACAACTGAGCGAACTTACAAACCTGGTTATTTCATGTCCACATTCATTTTTCAACGATTGCGAAACAAGTTCTTATAATTTAAGTTAATCACTCTCCATGTCCATATACACGTTTGCGTAGAAATACACCACTTAATGGTCATTAATCATTTATGTTTTGTTTAACTGGACTCATTTAAATCTCATTCAGCAGACAAGCACTCTTAAAATTTCACTTTCTTGTTACAGATTTGGACTCCCAAACTTTTGTTAGGAAATCCGTCATTAAAAATTACCAACCTGAATGGTGACATGACTGATGTGCGATTAATGTACAACGGCTTAATGATCTGGACCCCAGGCGAAGTTTTCCAGACAAAATGTTACCCGGATATCTACCGGTACCCGTTTGATGAACAGGAATGTTATATCTCGTTAACTCCCTGGGCATATTTAGCTAACGAAATTGCACTAAACTGTCCAGTTAATGAAATATATACACCATTTTACAAAGACAACGGCGAATGGGTGTTGAAGAAAACGGAGGCTTTATCAAATGTAGAAAATTCCTTGTCGGTGGTAAGGTTCTTCTTAACGTTCCGCCGAAGGCCGCAGTATTTCGTCATTAACGTTGTCCTACCAATACTTCTCCTGAGTTTTCTAAACTGCCTCGTGTTTGCCATTCCGACAGAGAGCGGAGAGCGCGTGTCTTACGCCATTACAGTTTTATTATCATTTGCTGTTTTTATGACCCTGGTTGGCGACAACATACCCAAAACTTCGGCTCCTATGTCACTACTTTGTTATTATCTAATTTCCGTATTTTCGGGGAGCACTCTTGTCATGATATATACTATCTTCAACCTCGGTATATATCATAGAGGTGCCGAAGTTCCAGTTTCCTCCATGTACCGATCCATCGTTAGGTTTACCAGAAACGAAAGATGCTCTGCTAATCGAAGGGTTTTACCAGTGTCGACTATAATTAAGGTGAAAACGGTCACCGAAATGGAAATGAAAGAGTACAAAGATGATTGCATTGCTGAAGAAGGAAATCATTTTGAAGAACAAGAAGAGATTACATGGAAGGAAGTAGCAACATGTTTGGATAAAATTGGCATGAAAGGTTTCATGGTCTACTTTACAGCTGTGGCTATCATACAACTGCTGTTTATATCCGTTTAACCCTTATGCAACGTTTTATAGTTAGATATTGTAAATCTGGAAGTTGTCCAGATTCCGTTATACTACGTATTCTTAACGATGACAGAGCATTTATTTACTCGTGCAGCTTGTGTAAAATGAAATGCAGCTAAACCGGATTGCTGGATCAACTATTTTCGACTTTATTAACTGAATGACGCTCATTTGAACTGATTTATATTTTATTATACTACGAGTTTGATTAAATAATACTATTGTGTAGCTCTGTGTTGATATAAACAAGCAATACGGTTGTATTTCCGTCGGTTGTTTCCATTTTAGTATAACATTGTAATATATGTATTGAATCTATAAAACTCTGTTCATTTTGTTATAAAGTTTTGATTAAATTAACTACTGTATATTCAAAGGAACTACGCTTTGTTTTTATAAAGGACTTGCTTTGAATAAAGTGCGTATAAAAATGTGCTACAATGTATGTTATTTTTTCTTATGTTTTATTTTACTTTTTGCAAGTTTGGAATTTTTTTTTAGTACATAAGTTGTTTTCGAATAGGTTAGTAGGGTAAATCTTAAAACTCGTAAGGGGAGAAATTTGCAAAAAGACTTGTTTTGCGTAAAAATAAGTTTTCATTTCACTATTGACCGTCTCTTACGATTGTAGATGACGTGTTGTCTGGTTGTGCCATTTTATTTGCTTTGACACTTTAAGAAATTAATGTTTATAGATATCTGAAAATATGCCTCATTTATAGGTAAACATTAACTTTGTTTATTTTGGAGTATCTTGACCGATAAAGCTATTTTTCTAGTTAAATGTTCCCAGAACAGAACATAATTTGATTAGACTTAAGCATTACAGCTCATCTTTATATACATATAAATATTACATTGGAAGCGTTGAGATGCTTTAGCAAATACAAAAAAATGTGAATTTGATAAGTTAAATTGTACTTTTGTAGGAATCTAGAATTGACACTAGATTTCTCATAGTATGTATTGAGAGATTTTGATAATTAAATGTTGAATAGCATCGTTAATACAGTGTATAACTAAATAGATTACTTTGTTGACATTATACTCATAGGATTATATAAAAGATGATAATTATATATTTAAGTACCAATACAAACTTAAACTTAATAAACTTAAACAATACTAATAAGATCATTTTTTAGTTTAAACGCTTTTACACAAAATGATGCGAGTTTATTTATTGTCTATTTGTGACAACTGTTCAGCAGTTCAACAAATTTCACCATGTTAGGTCTCCTAAAATAATAATAATAACTTTCAGTGCACGGTAAAGACTCAGAGATGATTTTGTAGCGTCATTCTGCTATATATAAGTCTTTCAGTCTGTCCTTTAAAATTGGGATAAAAATGTCTATATTTACAGATGAAGGAAAACTTTAATGTCCAAGTTTGATGTTGTTGTATTTGACTCGACATCAGTTATCAACAATGTATTAACAACTTTCAAAATGTAAATATATCTAAATATGTAGAGCAGGAACCTGCCTAATTCAGAGTAAACAAACAGACTGCAAGTTGAGGGTTTATCGTTTAAAAGCCATTTACAAATGTTTCTATGAACTCTTTCTAAACTTTCAGTTATAGTGAAACCCCATACTTCCATAATTCAAAACCGATGATACATAAGCATCAACTATGTTTAACATAATATGAGTTGGTACCTCAAGACCTCTGATAATATTAAAAAGAGCACTCATTAATCGTAAAGCTTTTCCTGCTAATGTATTGGCGGCTTTAATAAAAGAGCCTCCATTGGAAAAAACTGCACCTAAGTAGTTATAACTATGAACAATTTTAATCCCTTTGCCATTAAATGTCCATTTTTCATTATTTCCTAACTGTCACATTTTCGAAAAACAACTATTTTAGTTTTGTAAATATTAACAGTTAAGTTTCATAGGTCACAATAATTTTGCAATTTATTTAAAGATTTCTGTAAACCCTCTATTGTTTCCGAAAATATAACTGCGTCGTCAGCAAAAAGAATAAGATAGATACTCAGTTGGGCAACCGAAGTGAAAAACTTAAACAATATTCTTCTCAAAAACTGCTGGTCCAATTTCAACATAATTTTACAGAAATGATCCTTGGGTATACCTCTACCAAAATTGTTCAAAAAATAATGATATGTCAAAAACATGGCCGCCAGGGGTGGGGTCAATTTTCCATTTATACATGTAGCTATATAGGAAACTTTGAAAATCTTCTTCTCAAAAACTGCTGATCCAATTTCAACATAATTTCACAGAAATGATCCATGGGTGTACCTCTACCAAAATTGTTTAAACAATAATGATATGTCAAAAAAACATGGCCGCCAGGGGCGGGGCCAGTTTCCTTATATAGCTATATAGCAAACTTTGACAATCTTCTTTTCTTAAACTACTGGTTCAATTTCAACATAATTTCACTGAAATGATCCTCTACCAAAATCGTTCAAAGAAAAATGATATGTCAAAAAACATGGCCGCCAGGGGCGGGGTCAGTTTTCCTTATATAGCTATATAGGAAACTTTGACAATCTTCTTCTCAAAAACTGACCCCGCCCATGTTCCAGTATAATTTCACAGAAATGATCCTGTGGTGGACCTCTACCAAATTTGTCCAAAGAATATTGATATGTAGAAAAACATGGCCGCCATACGCGGGGTCAGTTTTCCTTATATAGCTTTATAGAAAACTTTGACAATCTTCTTTTCTTAAACTACTGGTTCAATTTCAAATTAATTTAACAGAAATGATCATTGGGTAGACCTCTACCAAAAATTTTCTAAGAAATTGATTCCATGCAGAACTCTGGTTGCCATGGCAACAGACAGGAAAAGCTTTAGAGACGTTCTTCACAAAATCTAGTGGCCAGATTTGAAAATTGTTGGATTCCTTTAAAGACTCACTACAAAATTGTTTAAATTATTTGGATCAGTTAAAAAACATGGCTACCAAGGGGTGGAGCCAGTTTCCTTATGGAGATACTCAGGTGAGCGATTACAGGACCATCATGGTCCTCTTGTTTTATTAATTAATACCACATTCCATTTCTATATACAGAATCAAATGCCTTTATTCAATCGATAAATCGGCGCTAAATGACCTATTAAGTGTCGCGGAGCCGTTAAACCCAACTCAATCAATCGATAAAACAGTAATAAAACTTCTTTTTTCTTTCTAGTTGTCTATTCATCAGAGTATGTAAGTTAAATTTCACCAAAAAGCAGAGATATTTAAACAATTAAATGACCAATTATTTCTCCATGAATCAACCCAGTATAAAAAACAACGTTGAAAACATTATTTCTTTTGCTTCTATGAAAGAACACTGAAGAGAATAATGAAAAAAACAACAACCAATAAACTATTTTGAAAAATTCAACAGGATTCAGTTAAAAATGTTTTTAACATTGTATATTATTCTTTTCAAAAACTCAATATAAATAATCAAATTGAAATTAGTTGACAAACCGTTTTTATTGATTGAGCAGTGTCGTGTATAGTTCAGTAACTGGTCTGCTCACTGGATGAATGTGTAAAATGTAAAACTTGAATTTTATTTTTTATTCACCATTTTCATTAGTCCAGACGGCTTAAACTTAAAGCCATGTTATGAAAGTAGAAGTAAATAAGTGTCACACTATATAGTCTTTCAAAGGGGGCCTTCGTGGTGGTATGGTTATTCACCTACACTATCTCAGCCCCTTACCGCTGTGGTTTCGAATCACAGTCTTGACACTTCGGTTTTTCAAGCGAGGAAGCCTTCCAGCTGGCTTGCCGTAGGTCGATGGTTCTTCACGGGTGCGCTCTGTGACTGAAATAGTGTACAGAGGTCCCGCGGGGTCTTCCTGCACCTGTAATGAGCTTGACGTCGCGATGTACTGAATATACTGTTAAAGCGACTTTACGTTCTTAATAAACAAAGAGACAATGGTTTTTCAAGTCGATGTGTCTTGATTGTTAAAAAAATATTCACCTAATGCTAAATACGAAAATAAATACATAATTTAAAGACTAGATTTACCTTTCAATGTGTACGAATGTAGTTATACATACATTTAAGCTTTTGATAAAATACAAACATACACATCAAATTATCTGGCTGAAACAAGTTTTGCATCTTTTTTTTGTATGAGAGAAAATACCTTCTCGTAACTAGGCTACGCCAGAAAAAAATCATTTAAGTATTTAGTGAACTTTTAAAGGGTAAAACTGAGGTTCATACATTTTAAGGATATGATAGATAGATATGTACAAACTGTTTTACCGAATAATTATCAAAAATATATTTGTTGATAGGATACTATATAATTCACATATTTATTCGAGCTAGCAAACATTATTATAGCACATTCTGGATATCAAAAATAAAGCCTATTTCATGATAAATGATTGTATAAATACTAAATCTATTACGCTGTTAGAAGATCACGAGTATTGATTTGCAAACTGGCTGCTTATGAAATTCTAATGTAAGTAAAAAAAAATATCTGGGTTTAGCAAGCAATATTTGCATTAGGGTATCCAGTTGAGTTTCCCAATTGCTTGAAAGTGAGAGGATGACGCATAAATATGTAAACAGTATTCGTTTCTAACCATGTGTACAGTGCTTATATAAAGTTGCTTTTGGATGGAGTTTAGAAAATATATTGACTTGTTACAGGTTGATAAGGCGAAGAATTGTTTAATGTTAGGTCGATAAAATTGTTGAATGACACGTTTGACAAACGAATACGAATACTGTTTATTGTGTTTAAGTTCAATGTTATTTTTTCTTTCATAGACAGCATTGAAATACCAAACATAATTGTCCCTTAACGAAAATGTTAAACGTAGTATTAAGAAACTGAGCATATTAGTCTTAAATAGTATAACAACGTAATCTAATTAATCTTTATGTGTTGAACATATTAAAATGAAAACACGTGAAAGATTGAAGCTAATTTTATTGCATTATAAATAACAGTAAACTCATCGAACTGTTTCAGTATGTAACGAAAAGAAATGATTAAATGGAATCAATATTTACATTAGCAATAGTGTTGTTTGCTAGAGAGGAACCTCCTATTTGTTATTATGCATTCCTTATAGGCGTGAGGATGTGTGGCTTTATTGACATAGCTTTAAATTATTCTTACGGTATTGACATGCATAATTCATGTCATAGACATTTGAATTGCGAGTGAATAATGTCTTTTATCAGAATCATGCTATGTAAACAGAACTTCGGTGCCGACTAACTTCATAAATATATATAGTTGAAGTCAACTTAATTGACTTTAATTTGAAGTTTTTTTCTTACGCGATGGATGCTCCAGCTTGGAAAATTTTGCTTTCACTTGGAACAATAACACTTTCATGACAGACTTTAATTACAACATCATCTCACAATATGGAATGTAAAAAGCATTTATTCTTGGTAATTTTAACGGGAATCTTAGCTGTTGTTGACAGTAACGCCTATGTCGACAGTAAAGCAGATGAGTTGTACACCACAATTGTGTCGGGACACAATAAAGATATACGACCTTGTATCGGATGTGGTACTCCGCTAGAAATAAACATAACTTTTCATCTTACGTCTTTGAACGACCTGGACGAAGTGGCTGGTGAAATGAACTCAATTGGTTACCTGACAGTGATGTGGATTGACGATAGAGTTACATGGAATCCATCGGACTATGGCGGGATTGCCTCAATGCAAATGCCTGTTGACAAGGTATAACACATTTAGTACGCGTTTCTGTTAGCGTGAAGAGTGCTTCATTCACGGCAACTTAGTATTTTATCATGTGTAAAGAATTCGGAGGAAAGCAAGTTATTATAGATAATCCGATATCTCTTCAGTAAATTGTTAATCAAATTCAGCTATCACATTCTAGTAAAAATAAATGTTAGAAAATTATGATGATTTATCACTAACAGCGTTGAAATATATATTATTCGTTTAACTTTTCTGTTTAATTACAGGTTTGGACTCCGAGACTGTTAGTCGCAAATCCATCCAAAAAGATAAGTACCTTAAACGGCGATGTTGTCTTAGTGAGGGTGATGTACAATGGACTTCGTATATGGAACCCAGGGGAAGTGTTCTTAACCAAGTGTTACCCGGACATCTACCGCTATCCATATGACGCACAGGAATGTTATATATCTATTGTTCCATGGGGCTCTCTGGCATCAGAAATTATGTTGAACTGTCCAACATCTGATATCCTCACTCCATTCTATGTGGACAATGGAGAATGGATCTTACAGAAAACCAACGCAAATGCTTTCGTACAAAATGGATTGCCGATGGCTAAGTTTATTTTTACATATAGTCGACGGCCACAGTTTTTCGTTGTTAACGTCATACTTCCGATTGTACTGCTGAGCTACCTGAACTGTCTTGTCTTTGTGATCCCGACACAGAGCGGAGAACGCGTGTCTTACTCCATCACTGTATTGCTGTCGTTCGCCGTTTTTATGACCCTCGTCGGAGACAACATACCCAAAACGTCGGACCCCATGTCTCTCCTGTGCTACTATCTCATCTCCATATTCTCGGGAAGCACGCTTGTAATGCTTAGCACTATCTTTAATCTCGGAATTTTCCATAGAGACCCGACTATCCCTGTCTCAGCTGCATACAAGACCTTGGTAATGGTGACATCAAGACAGTTCGGCAGGAAACGACAGGTAGCACCTTTAACCCCCGCGTCAAGTAGTTCAACCTTGGTTACTATCATTGAACTGGAGCCTAGAGGCAAAATGGGACAAATGGATACGATGGACGACTGTCTGGCTGCAGAGGTAAATAAGCTACACAACGCAGAGGAAGATGAGGAACATGAGATAACATGGATAGATGTTTCCAAGTGTTTGGACACGATCAGCATGGCTGGGTTCCTGTTTTTCTTTACTGCAGCAACAGTAATACAACTGATGTTCATAGCAATTCCACCGTCGCTATGAGTTACGAGGATGTGTTAGTTCTCTTTATTAAAAAGAGAGTTTTAACTAATCAGAAATTAGACTTTTGAATACTATAGGCAACAACTTTAACACCCTATCAACATATAGGTGTAGTTCCCAGCATACTTTATCTAATAAATGTACCATGTGGGAGATATTTTAAAATGCTTATAGTAGTTCTTTCCGCTTCTTATATGTCACAGATAAGTTTTTAGTAGTGATTTACACAGGCAATGAATAGAATTTCATGGTATGTTTGTCATATATAGTATGTTTTAATTTGTATGCATGTCATGTTTAACTTGCGTAGTGTGATGTAACTTTTGGTAGAGAAGCCTTTACTTCCTTCATCTTCTTCAAGTAAAGTTTTATCGAGAAAAAAAATCATTTTTTAAGCTTTTGATAGCTATTTTATTTTTATTAGGGTGGTAAGTTAATGGTATAGCACAATCGTGTTCATGTGATATTTACCAATTAAAGAACAACATTAACTCGATATCAGCTTTCAGTTTTCTAGTTTTCTTGTAAATGTTTTATTGCTTCTAATTTTTGGAAAAGTTCCTACGTTTTTCTTTATTCATATCAAATAACGTTTCTCTGTATCGCAGCACTCTTCTAAATTTCTAAAACCAGGACGAGTCTTTATCCTGATTCTTTCCTCCCAGCTACTATTCATGAATAGAGCAATTTGTCGCAGGAAGAAAGAATCACCTCATCCGTCAATAGTTCGAAATACGTGTTAAACCAAGACTTCAATACTGTCCCCAAGTAATTTTTAGCGTAAATCTTATTTTAAGAGTGTGCATACATGGCAAGGTATGAAGTAAACACCTTAAATAAAAAAATATTTTCAAAGATGTATAGCTGGCTAATCTCTTTGTCAATGTGGTAGTGTGGAAAGCATTCATTTCATTTTTCTTTGCATGTCTCCATCTGTAGAAGTATTATAGATTTCCTTCATGCAGTCTCTCAGTTGTATGTGGTATATCAAAACATTTTATTTGGAGACGAATCTCTACCATATGAAACAAATCTAAACAGTGTCCTTGCTGATAACAACGTTATCACTTATATAGTCAACGGTTTACCATATTTAATCACTGTACTTGACAGCAATTGCTAAACTTCGCTTGTTTGTTTGTGCATGGTATGTCCTTTGTACCTGGAGATCCGTATCTGCCCAGTTGCTCTTATGTCCAAACAGAACTTTACAAAGTATCCAAACTGTTCATTTGGCTTTACGAAATCATGTTCTCCGTCGATGTGTACAAAATAAGTTCAATTGTTTTGACAAATCGAACTTGTAAATCTACATCTATTTAACCCTTAGCCTGCTAAACGCGACCGTGATAGAATTTACAAATAACTTGGATCCAGAGCAGACGCCGAGTACGCCGAGTAACTCGGCATCTACTCCGGATCCAAGCTGTTAGACACTCTACCAATTATTTCTGCAAATACTGGGAGAATTCGATGAATTTAAAATTCCAGGCAGACGACAGTTTCAGCAGACGACAGTTTGGGTTAAAAACTGGCCAACACTGTTTTGATATAAATACTTTTCAGGAGAGAAACTTAATAAGAATACTAGTAAGTTCTTTTTCTTTGTTCCTATAAATTTGTGTATGTATATTCGTGTTGTGTATGAATTGAAAGTAGGATATATTTAGATCAAAAGATAAATGACATGTTTTTATCTTTGTTTACGACAATGTATTCATGGATTCGTGATAACTGTACAAGAATCCTTGTTATTGTCGATGTTGTGAAGCAATATTTAATTACAAACTCTTTTGTGTGGATATATTTTATTTTATCAACTATTAGTATGACAATTGTTTTTGGGTTTTTTTTTTTTGTCATTGTCATTTTGCTAGCTGTGGTGCTGTCTTGTTATAAGAAATTTTTTCACATAAATTGGGCTCTGGGAGTGACATTAAGCAACTAGTTACATAAATATAACATGAAACCGGTTGATGAATACGTTCAATTGCCTAACGAGGTACCATCTGCTGACGTTGCATATAGCGTCAGTGTCGTCAGGACGTTGCATATGACGCCGCGTTCTAATTCCCGCTTTTAACGGCAAAAAAATATACGGTGACGTTTTGTCTAGTGTGTATAGAAGTGCAATTTTCTTAAAATTCCTCTTTATGTGATAAATAGAATCTAACATTCGTCTTTATTCAATATCGTTTTTTTGAACACGTTGACTAAAATCGCCAAGGTTCGTGCCATATGTTTTTTAGTGTCAACTCGTTTCGTAAATATGATATTAAATAAACACTAATGTAAGATCCTCTGTGTATTGTTATTCTAAACTTTTGTTTGTCGAAATAAAAATCTTGCAGCTGATGTTTATTTTGTTATATTGATCCGACGTCAACTAAAGCATATCTGTCGAATGTCATAACTTTGCGCCATAGTTTATGTAAAGTTTGGTTCTTTTTCTCTATTTATTTAAACATTATACACTTACATGTGAATTGGTTAAACAGGTCAAAACTATTTACTTGAGGAGACGTTGGGGGACCACTAGGGAACTGTTGTTATCCGAGAATGCTAGCCATCGATCTTGACGGTAAACGATGAGGTTTATGTTAAGATAATAAATGACAAAGTACTGAAACATTGAATTTGATGTGTGTGGTTTTTTTTTGTGTTTTTTTTTTTTAAAATTTAGCTCAGTTGATTAAATGATCCGCCGGTATCGCTTCAGATATATATTTATCACATAAACTGGCTTCTGGGAGTGACATAAAGCAGTGACATAAATATCATATGTAACTAGTTACATA
>JAULCC010401421.1:0-11367 GCA_032358795.1 Nuttallia obscurata | reverse complement strand
GTCCCCCGGGGTCTTCCTTCACCTGTAATGAGCTGGACGTCGCGATATGACTGAAATACTGTTAAAAGCGACGTTAAGTTCCTAAACGAAATACTTTTAAAGCGACTTTAAATTCCAAAACAAACAAACAAACAAACTCTATACACCAATATCATATTGGACTAACAAAGCGAAATGCAATAAATCAAAATCATATTGGAAAGCAATGACATACAGCGGATGTTATATATGAATTTGTCGTTATATTTACAAAATTACATTGCATAATGCGGTAAACCAATATTGTACTGGGACACTTTGATGCCATATATATGTGAGGACTACATTATATTTCAGAAATAAAGATAATTTAAGGAATAGTAAACAAGAATGGCCATCCTTCTTTCTGATAATATTCAAAACAGCGTTTATCCTATATCCTATGTACGTAGAAGTCGGAATGGTATACCCAAAGTCACGCCTACATTTTTGTTCCTTAGTGGTTCAAGACCATGTCATGGATTGTTCTGGTCATTCCACAGAAACCGATTAGCCAGCATGTGCATTTTTCTATGCCATGCACAAACCCTTATCAACCAGCATAAACCTAATAATCATTCACAAATCTTACCACTCAATTTTTTTATCAGCTAGTTTTCAGCCAGCATAAGCCTTATCAGCCAGCAAAGACCAAATCAGTCAGGAAAACCCCCCATTTCAGCCAGCATAAAACCTTATCAGTCAGTATAGCCCTAACCAGCCAGTAAAAAACCATATCAGCCAGCAGGCATAAACCTTAGCAGCATAGACCTAATCAGCCAGAAAAAAACGTATCAGCCTACATATACCTAATAAGTCAGAAAAAATGTATCAGCCGGCATAAACCTAATTAGTCAACAAAGACCAAATCAGCCAGTAAAAACGTATCAGCCAACATAAATCTAATAAGTCAGAAAAAATGTATCAACCAGCATAAACCTAATTAGTCAACAAAGACCAAATCAGTCAGCATAGACGAAATCAGCCAGAAAAAACGTATCAGCCAACATAGACCTAATAAGTCAGAAAAAACGTATCAGCCTTCATATACCTAATAAGTCAGAAAAAATGTATCAGCCAGCATAAACCTAATTAGTCAACAAAGACCAAATCAGTCAGCATAGACCAAATCAGCCAGAAAAAAACGTATCAGCCAACATAGACCTAATAAGTCAGAAAAAACGTATCAGCCTACATAGACCTATACAACCAGAATAGACATAAGAAGTCAGAAAAAACGTATCATAACAAAGACCTTATCAGCCAGAAAAAAATGTATTCAGCCAGCATAAACCTAATCAGCCAACAGAGACCAAATCAGCCAGCATAGACCAACTCAGTGAGAAAAACGTATCAGCCAACATAGACCTGATCAGCCAGAAAAAATGTACCAGCCAGCAGAAACCTTATCAGTCATTATTAACGCTATAATTTGGTTAATATCCACATAAACATGATCAGCAAGCATAAACCGTATCAGCCAGCATAAGCATTTTAACAGTTATTACACTCTTTATTACACAGTTTGATAATTTGAATTTTTGCAAAGGCCATGACAAATTTTGGCATGTAAAGAGCAAACAGTCACAATAGTGTCAGCATTACCAGTTCCCTTCATAGCCTTAAAATAATATTACCAGACACATAATTGCCATTTCTACGAGTTACATAAATAATTGATTCTTAATATTATGTGTGTGCTATCCCGCTCTCAGATAAGGACGAGTTCGTTTGGAACAATAGTCTGAAATATTAGTTACAAATTCACGAATATACGCTGAATGACGTTTATAAGGGAGTGTACAGCTCATTATACATAAGTTACATTACGAAACGAAATCTAACATTCAAAACAGTGAGCAAAAAGCTGTTCTTTCAAGTATTATAAGACCTACACGGTCCAATATTATTACTGCATAGCACTACATTTACTTTCAACCAATCAATAAAAAATAAAACTTAGGTCGAAAATAAATTGACAAAATTGAAAAACAAACCATATAAATGGTGTCTACTTCGTTGTACAGAAATTAAGCGTGAACACACATTTAGAGATGTATTTCTGCGTTTTCAAAACAATTATTAAAACAGTGTTCTTTACTCCATACGTGCAGACTTGATCACTTATGCGACCAGTGTACACTCATATCAGAGTGCAGATAATATCTGATCAGGGTCTACACTGTTCTTGTAGGGGATATAAACGACTGTACCAATAGAAAAACAAACCAGGCTGCTTGATCGTATATTTGATATCACATGTAAGTATATGGAGTAAAGGTTTAGAAAACGTTGGTTAATAAACCCTGCATATCAGGGTTTTGAACTAAATAGAGATCAAACAGTTAGGCTGAAGGTCTATATCTGATATACATATATAAGGATAATTAAAGGGACGACTAAACTGTGATTTCTAGTTTGAGAGAATAAAATTTCAGATTGATTGATTGGTATTTGAAAGGAGTAACGTCCCTCCTGAGCCCAGAAAGCAGCCACCAGTATTTAAGAGGAGAAGATTTGGTAACACCCACTCCACCCCTCCACCACCCCTTATGTGCTGGTGACTACCAGCCAGTCGGGTTTGGACGAGACAAAATTTCAGATAAAGACTCTCGTTTGTCATTGAATATCAACGACTGGATTATATCAAACTGTTTTTGACACCACCTAGTGGTTATTATGAGTTAGAATATCGCACATGTAGTCGCAAGTTCGATTCCCAAAATGTAAATTTTCCGTTGTGTCACTAAGCAACGCAGGTTCTCGGTGTTGTAAATTACTGGGTATTACAACCAAATATAAAGAATCAGTGCCATAGAACATGTAATAACAGCATTAAATGAAATTAGCATGTAATGCATGACCAAAAAAGTTTAATTTCAATCTTGAATGTCTTAAAGATTTAGGTTTATCAAGTTTTTGTATCTAATTATGCATGCGTGATATTTAGATCTTGAAAAATACAACAGAATTTTCCTTGATTTCTTGTAAAATCTTTGGTTACATGGAATATCTCGTCAACACACAGAGTTTCTATTTCATGGACATATCTCACATATTCCATTGAAAAATGTGATGCTATTTATCACATCTTGCGGTAGAAATTGACATTTTGAAACAGAAAAAAAACCTCAGTGAACGACATAGCAATGATATAGTGTGCTATTAAATTTCCCATTAGAGATAATAACGTACATTACATCAACTTATAGAGTTTACAAACTGTATGTTAGGCTGTTCTGTCTTCTTTACTTGTGTTAAGAGCTTGTTCAAGGGTAATAAGAAGCGAAGCGTGGCTTAAGTTTATTTATTCAAATTTAAAAAAAGAAGATAGATTTAAGTTTGACAGATTTAAACCAAAACTTTACCTTTAAACATGGTTGACGTAAAGAGCTTGTTTAATTACCTCTTGTTCGTAAAGAGATGGTGTAGCCATGAGTCTTTAACCTTTAGCCTGCTAAGGGCGACCGTGATAGAATTTGCAAACAGCTTGGATCCAGATTAGACGCCGAGTGAGTATCTCGGCGTCTAATCAGGATCCAAGCTGTTTGGCACTTGGCCAATTGTTTCACCAAATATTGGGCGATTCTGCTGAATTTAAAAATCTAGGCAGACGACAGTTTAAGCAGACGACATTTGTTCAGCAGGGTAAGGTATAAAAGCTTTAGAATGCTGACGAAGATGGGGCATATATTTCTCTTCAGAAAGGAGATCATCTTCATAGAAAATGTGACCACCCATAGGACCAATTATTAAACGAAAGAGTTACAATGTGATCTAGGACGTGTAGAAATAAAGCCATTTAATGTGGCAGTAAAAACAATTTTTGGAGTGTTATTATTTAATCCGAACTGCGCTATAGCGTCCTAAAATACAACTAATTTAGATATTTACTTTGACACAGAAAATCATAAAATGATGAAGATTCAGTGTAAATTACTATAGATATGTGTATGTCTGTATATGTCTGTAAATATTGTGTATGTAAGTCCAATTCTAGTATTTATAAATACTAATGTAGGTATTGTGTATTTCAATGTAGGTATTGTGTACACCAATGTAGGTATTGTGTATTTCAAAGTAAGTATTGTGTACATCAATGTAGGTATTGTCTACATCAATGTAGGTATTGTGTAAATCATTGTAGGTACGGTGTATTTCAATGCAAGTATTGTGTAAATCTTTCATATATCACTGTGCGTCTTCTTTTTGTGAACATCAATATAGATAATAAATAAAAGATATATAGATAATAGATACAGGTCTCGTGTCAATCATTATAGGTCTTTGGTATTTATCAATAAAGGTACGTGTCTACCAGTTTTGGTATTGCGTAAATCAATGTAAATCTCGCGTATATAGACTTCATGTAGGTTGTGTGTATAATAAAGAAGCCGTTTTGTAATTGTATATCAATGTATAACTTGTATATATCAATCATTCTCATGTGCATATCAAATTTGGCCTGATAACTATCAAAATAGGTCTGATACATATCAATGCACGTCTTATATATACCAGTCAACGTCTGGCGTATATCAAAGTTAAAATTGTGTTTTCCAACGAAGGTTTTTAGTACCGTTATATTAATTCAAGCTGTGTGTATCTAAATAAAGGTCTTGTGTATATGAATTTAAGCCTTGTGTATATGAATTAATGACTTGTGAATATGAATTCAGGTTTTGTGTATGTGAATTCAGGTTTTGTGTATATGAATTCAGGTCTTGTGTATATGAATTCAGGTCTTGTGTATATGAATTTAGGCCTTGTGTATTTGAATTTAGGCCTTGTGTATATGAATTTAGGCCTTGTGTATATGCATTAAAGTCTTGTGAATATGAATTCAGATTTTGTGTATATGAATTCAGGTCTTCTTTATATGGATTCAGATCTTGTGTATATGAATTCAGATCTTGTGTATATGAATTTAGGTCTTGTGTATATGAATTTAGGCCTTGTGTATATGAATTAAGGTCTTGTATATATGAAATTAGGACATGTGTATATGAATTAATGACTTGTGTATTGGAATTAATGACTTGTGAATATGAATTCAGGTTTTGTGTATATGAATTCAGGTCTTGTGTATATGAATTCAGGTCTTGTGTATATGAATTCAGATTTTGTGTATATGAATTCAGGTCTTGTGTATATGAATTTAGGCTATGTGTATATGAATTCAAGTCTTGTGTATATGAATTCAGGTCTTGTGTATATGAATTCAGGTCTTGTTTATATGGATTCAGATCTTGTGTATATGAATTCAGATCTTGTGTATATGAATTTAGGTCTTGTGTATATGAATTTAGGCCTTGTGTATATGAATTAAGGTCTTGTATATATGAAATTAGGACATGTGTATATGAATTAATGACTTGTGTATTGGAATTAATGACTTGTGAATATGAATTCAGGTTTTGTGTATATGAATTCAGGTCTTGTGTATATGAATTCAGGTCTTGTGTATATGAATTAAGGCCTTGTGTATATGAATTTAGGCCTTGTGTATATGCATTAAAGTCTTGTGAATATGAATTCAGGTTTTGTGTATATGAATGCAGGTCATGTTTATATGAATTCAGGTCTTGTGTATCTGAATTCAGGTCTTGTGTATATGAATTTAGGTCTTGTGTTTATGAATATAGGCCTTGTGTATATGAATTAAGGTCTTGTATATATGAAATTAGGACATTTGTATATGAATTTAAGTCTTGTGTATATGAATTTAGGCCTTGTGTATATGAAATAAGGTCTTGTTTATATGGATTCAGGTCTTGTTTATATGATATTTAGGCCTTGTGTATATGAATTTATGCCTTTTGTATATGAATTTAGGCCTTGTGTATATAAATTTAGGTCTTGTGTATGTGAATTTAGGCCTTGTGTATATGAATTCAGGTCTTGTGTAGATGAATTTAGGTCTTGTGTATATGAATTTAGGTCTTGTGTATATGATTTCAGGTCTTGTGTATATGAATTTAGGTCATGTGTATATGAACCTAGGTCTTGTGTATATGAATTTGGGTCATGTGTTTATGAATTAAGGTGTTGGACAGACAAGCACAACAACTTGGTATCATTTATATCTGCAAACTACATCCAACACGGCTGTCTGACATTAAACCACGACCATATATCGCTTATTATGGGTTTTAAGATTTCCATTCATTTAATTGCCTCCATTCATGCCGTATCTTACCCAGATTCCACATCCTTTGCTGAGAGCACTCGAGATCTGACAAGTATCGATACAAACAAATATCTGAGAGAGGATTCTCTTGAGATTGTCGTTATCAATAATCATTACTTGGTTTAAAATACATCTATCGCAAATCGATTCTGGTGTCGTATTAACTGTTTTACGACATCAATAACTGACAAATAATTTTGAAACACTCAAAATCAATTCATAACATGGTGGTACCAGAAAGAAGTTCTGTTTCTGCTGTAGGGGGGGGGGGGGCAGTTGTAAAGAAATATTGCTAAATTAATCTTGTTATAGACGTGTGTTCCACAGCGGGATGTCGACTGAGTGTTCGTGTAGCCGGGAAAGTAGCTTCTGCCTAACAGAATTATGCGAGACCTTTGACTGAGAGTTTATTTAACATCTTGCAGTTTCAAGTTTCGAGAACATACATAACTCGGAAATGCGACGGAACAAAAGTTGAATGGATGCCATATGACTGTAGCACCCAGAATGGCGTTGTTGAATTGTAATGCTGATCTGTCCCTCAGATTTGCATATAGACAGACCCTTCCTCAATGCTCTTTACAGTGTGAATAATCACGAGATTGCATAATGACGTCACACTGGCATGTCGAAAAGGTCACACTGAAAGACTGTTGGATAGCTTGGGTGCTGTATTTCTGAATTACGTAAAATTCTTATTGGCACTCAAATAAATGTCTGTCACACTAGATAACTTCTTAACGGTGTCTAACAGTTAAATTTGCCTTTAAATCAAATGGTGACTGAGTTATCTGCTATGAGAAACATGAATGTTACAGCTCAAATAATACAAAACATAAAGAAATTATATATCAATAAATAACTGTATTTATAGACATTGTGACCGAATCGCCACAAGTCTTTACTTGGCAAATTGTGAACTGTAAAAAGATCAGAAGACATCAAGTAGTTTATGACATTAAGTGAATCATATTGGGTGTGAAGCCTAGATTTCGTTTATTCAATGAAGTATGTACAGAAAAAATACATAAATCCATATCGTATAAAATTAATGTAAATTTTGCAAATAAATTTGAAAGTTTCATCTATGTAACTAATTTTCAAAGTTTCACTTATCTCTTTGTCGTGAATGAATTTTATATACCTATTAACTTCGGATATTCCCACAATATGTTAAGTCCAATTCTAAAAGATTTTAATATATCACATTGACTTGTCAAGATTTATAAATACGGAAGCCTACGATAGTAAGTGATATAATGATATAAACAATATTCTGTCTGGGTAATCTTAAATCCTATAACATTATTTTCAGAATTTTTTATCGGTTTCAATACCACGCTACTTACATAAAAACACTCATAGATTTGATTAGTTGGCTTGTACGTCTTTGTTTTAATTAGCATCGTTGCATCGACACTCATCGCAATTTCTTTTGCTTCTTCTTCTTAGTCACCGTCTTCCTCTCTCCTCTTCCTAGATGTTCCCTTTACTCTATGCTTGAATGGTTATCACTATTATTTTTACTATGACTGAATAAATCTCACTTTTCACATATATAATTGCCTAACTTTGTCAAATATGTATACATGTATCTAATATTTATGTATCTGTTTTGAACTAACCAAAAGGAAAGGGCCGATCCAAATGTTGTTAGAACTTGTGGCCCGACCCTTTTGCTATATTTGTTCTGTAATATGGAATTGTAATGTATTTATGTATGTCAAATTGGCAATAAAATATGTTTAAACTAAACTATACCACGCTGTTGGAAAAGGAAAATGCGATACCTCTGTACATGTAATTATTACATTATTATAAATACATTCTTCGACTTAATTGCATTTTGAACAATTTCGAGATTTTTCCATTTTCCAAGTAAACTTCATTTCTTTCGTATGAAACATTTTATTAAACTTTGTATCTGTACTGTTAATGCCAGTTATCTTATGATTTATTTACAAATTTCCATGGTACTATGCAATCAAACTGATCATTGCAATATCGATGTACCATTTGTAAACTGTAAATAGACCAGAACATATGAAGTAGGTTATGTCATGCAGTGAGACATACTAACAACAACAACACCCTGTGTGTAATGGTTCTATTAACAACAACAACACCCTGTGTGTAATGGTTCTATTAACAACACCCTGTGTGTAATGGTTCTATTAACAACACCCTGTGTGTAATGGTTCTTTTAACAACACCCTGTGTGTAATGGTTCTATTAACCACACCCTGTGTGTAATGGTTCTATTAACAACACCCTGTGTGTAATGATTCTATTAACAACACCCTGTGTGTAATGGTTCTATTAACAACAACAACACCCTATGTGTAATGGTTCTATTGTTGGTGAGTAAGTCGTTGCATAATGGAGGTAGGTTAAATGTTTTGTAAATTCAACATATGGCCATCTTACATTGTTGTGATAGACTGGTAACTGTTTTATAGAGGGGCGTTATAGAGAAGAAGCGCTGTATATCAGATAAGGACATCTTATTACAGATAGATCTAGTTTTGGAAACATGAGTATTAGTTTAATATTCATGCACAGTGCAGTGATAATTTAATTCAATACTTATACTTGATGTCGATTCACATCACCTTATATGGTTTATCTCCATTTTCCTTGGCTCGTGTCATGACCATCACTGATCACGTTGATTAACATTTAGCCTGCTGCACAAAATGTCGTCTGCTTAAAATGTCGTATGCCTAGATTTTAAAATTGACAAGAATCGCCCGATATTTGGTGACACAATTGGCCGAGTGTCAAACAGCTTTGATCCTGATAAGACACCGAGTAACTCGGCGTCTAATCTGTATCCAAGTTGTTTGCAAATTCTATCATGGTCGCTTTTAGCAGGCTAAAGGTTAATGATTTGACATTTAAATTGGATTACTTACACGAACCAGCAAAATAAGACATGTTCATGTTACATAAATTTGCTTTCATAGAAATATTTTTTTTAAACTTTCCTAACGTCACGGGAGAAGTTGTTATGTGTAAATTCACAGTTTGTTTATGGTGATGGCTAAAATGATTTCCCCCAAATGATAACTTAAATATTATTATTTGTTATTGTGAATATTTTTTGTTAATGCCATAAGTCATTAAAAGAAAGTGAGTTTGAATCAACACTTAAAACGTGCAGTTTTGAAAAATCGATACATATTATACAGAGACGCAGAAGAGTAACAGCGCGTGAGGTGGGTCATTGAGATGGTCCATGTGTATGGGTCATGTGAGTTGGAACATAATTATAAGATGGGTCATAGCAGATGGGTCATGTAAGATGGTGCATTGAGATGGGTATGTATATGGGTCATGTGAAATTGTGCATTGAGATGGTGCATTGAGATGGGTCGTGTGAAATTGGTCATGTGAGATGGTGTATTGAAATGGGTCATGTGGATGGGTCATGTGAAACTGTACATTGAGATGGGCCATGTGAGATGGCACATTGAGATGGGTCATGTAAGATGGGTCATTCTGGAATTCTACACTACATTCATTTCTTTTACTCAATATCATGAAATATATTTATTGACTGACACTTGCCTTGGTTTAAATATAGCGGCGTGAGACTGTGTTCTTGTATTTTCCCATAATTTACTCGTACTTTCGTACAGTGCTTTCGTATTTAACCCCTAACAACCAAAATGTCGACAGGGCGACACAAAGATTGTCCCAACGGAACGCCGTAACCGTTTAAATTGTTTTTAAGAAATGTTGCAGAGAGAGTCCTAGTGAACAGTCCTGCAGGAAATGCGAAGCTTCAATTTTCGTAAAATCCATATTCTTCTTAGGTTCTCGTGATTGATAATTGTGGGGTAATCATATTTTGAGATCTATGCATCATTAGATTGATTTCTGGAAATGAAAGGATGGCAATCTTATCCAACAGCTTGCACAGAAAGTCTGGGATTCTAACAGCCAATTTCCAATATCTGATTGCAAATCTGAAAACACACTAGACTATACGTGCAAGAGAAGCATCTCAAATCACAAATAAGTGATACATGATCTAAAGATCTGATTCTTCGTAATAATATGATATGCTTGGTGTGCAAACAATGCTGGGTTAGACTTACGAGGTTGGGCTAGACATACACAGAAAATATAATTTGTTCAGTATTTATGAAAGATATGAGTCGAATACGATAACGGAATTGCTGCTTATGTTGTAACTGTTGATGCTGATGCTGATGATGATGATGATGACGGTAATTAAGATGATGGTGGTACAACTGAAGATCATAATGACTACAGTTGTTATAACAATTGATGAAAATGAATAGTGAGGAGTTATTGCTCTCAATGGATAAGCTTTTGTCTGTAAGTGCATGATTATTATATGTTCAAAACAGAATGCTTCTGAAACTTAAATTGAGTATGCTGTCAAAATATTAAATAAAGGTAAAACATTAATTCATTTCAAGAAGCAGTTGATTAACAAGAGATAGGAATGGACACCATAAAATGTATATGAATTTTACAGACAATAAAACATTGGTAGTGCCAGAATTATTGTGTTGCTATATAGAATATGCTGCCAAATTATTCATTACAGTAATATAAATATATACATCAATAAGGTACCTAAATACTCAATAGAAGCTTATGCCGAATTATCTATTTAAACAGATTGCTACAACAAAGATGCTCTTAACCCAAATTGTTGCTGTCAATCATTTTTAAAAAAGAGTGCTGTCAAATATTCTGTATATAATGCGCTTAAATTTTTAATGAATTTTTTTAATTATTCTATAAAGGATGCTGAATTTAATTATATTGGTAGATTGCTACCAAATAATCCACACGTAGTGCTGCCATATATTATGAATCTCCCAGTCACTCGTACCAATTTTAACTCGGTATTAAGATGGAACTACTTTTATGCTATTATATTCCATCAACCATACAGCTACACGACATTGATCTAAACAACTGATCTTATCAACCATATAACTACACAATATTGATATAAATAACTGATCTTATCAACCATATAACTACACGACGTTGATCTAAATAACTGATCTTATCATCCATATAACTACATGACACGCATTTCAAAATACTGCTGCGTGATATTCAAACTTAGTTGGGAATGATGTTGTCTGCTGGATTAAATAATGAAAAAAGAA
>JAULCC010401199.1:0-11368 GCA_032358795.1 Nuttallia obscurata | reverse complement strand
TACCCGGCTTCGATTTGTTTACATATTCAATAATAAATATGAACGATTGTCATGAAACTATTTATTTTCTATTCAGTAATGTTCGATGTTTATCGTAATTTCTATAAATACATATGTAGTACTGAGAATATTTATGTAGAATTTAATACTTGGGCTTACATGTTTAGTTCTTTTAAAAAGCAATGGCAAAGAATAGGTCAAGCACTTTGTGAAATAGAAAATAAACATACATTTACCAGACATTATAAATACAGTAATATTAGCGTACATTATTTCAACACGTGTTATAACCTTTTGTAACCTTCCATTTGTCTTTAGAAAGTTGACAGTACCATGCAGCTGAAGTGATTTTTGGGCATCTTTATTATGTAAATAATTCGGCAAATAAAATTTGAAATGAACGTTATATTTAATAAAATATAAAAAATGATGTTAAATCACCTAGTTATATGAAATAAAAAATATCCCGAACAGGTTAAATGCGGACACGGATTAGATATCAAATATTAAACAGATATCATGGAAATGCCAAGTTAAGTTTGTTTTGATCACCGTAAATTTTAAGTGACGGTCAATTCGTAACTAAAGGGCGTAGCAAACACTTAAGGACATGCCAGAAAGGATGATTGATGCATCAGCTAAAGTAGTGGAAGTTTAGTGTTCAAAGGAGTGAAAAGGAAAATTATATAAAATACTTCTTGACCGATCCATGTACTAGCCATCGTGGCATGTAACAAGTTGTTAAAAACCGGTCAACATTAATTAAACGGTATGCATAAGATATGATTGAACGGTTGACAATAAACATGTATTGGTAGCAAATACTTGCTTTATAAAGAAGGAAATATTGATAACCACAATTCTTAATGGTTTTCCAGTTCGATGCAAGTTGTCATGTCCAACAGGGATACGAATCAAGAAATGTTGAATTAAAAGTGATTTCCGTGGCTTCAATGTTCAGAAATTGTAGTCAAACATGGAATAAATTTGTGGCATATACTTGTGGCATATACACGTAAGGAAAAGTATTATATCTCTTCGTTCAAACAAACAAAAGAAACAGTTAGATATATTGATTAAAACCAACCTTGTGTTTCAACCCAAGACTATCCAACAGTCGGCATAAACTATGCTATTGGCTACAACATATGTTACAAAGGATAGCTTTATTGGTGAAAACTGGTCATTTATCTAACACATGCTGACAGCGTGGACGTGTAAATTTATCTAGTTCGTAACCGGATCCGAAAATTCAAAAAAACGTATCCGAATGAACTTCCCCATTTAATGAAGCCTTAGTAAACAAAACTATTGTATGAAACATTTATGAATAGAGTTTTATTTTTTCTCTCCCTCCTTTGGACTGCAACTAATCAAATGTCAGAACCACACTACTAATGAATGAGAGTATTTTTGTCACATCATGAATTCTTTAAAGCTTAAGCCCTCAGGGGAGTTGAAACAGGTTTTTCTATCATGATTTAGGGAGCGGTTGTTAAATTAATTTCTTTCATAACTGGAAACTTAAACTGTGCTGTTGCATAAATGAGAATATTCTGTTGTATGACATACTCACTATGAGATTTGAACCTCAAAACTTTTTTATTACATCCTGTAACGACATTTTTTTCATTGGGTCATCAACTGACATTACAGTAGCACAGTAGGTAACACATAATAATTCAAATTCATTCTTCATCATATCCATTTATAGATATCAGTCATATCCATTAAAAGATATCAGACCACTGTTCTGACTTCGATATACAGTCATGCACATACTACTGAAATGATATCATATGGATTTACTATGTTTAGATAATTCACACAAAGATTTTCGTGCTTTTCGAATAACCATTAGATTTAAAATTCAGTTCTCAATTCTGAAGTTACCATTTGCTGGCAAACATAATGACAAAAATGAAAACTAAATATGGAGTAGACGGCTAACTGTTATGTTGCATTCATATGCTAGATGATGTATTCTAAATACTTTTCTCGACGTTATGACTTTAGTTGGCAGGGACAGGTATTCAACTTGTTATATAAGATTAATTTATTAAAATATTATTTAACTACAATAGCATCTCTTTAGTATTTTTATTATTTGTAGAATTGTAATTTAAGAGATTTTCATCCTGAAGCCCAGGTGCATTTATAAGCCGAAATAAATAATTATTATAGTTATTGAAGTGCAAATATTTCTTTCAAACTTCAAAAGCTTTCGATGTTATTGAACCGTAACAAATGATGAAAAGGAAAAAATCGTTACCTCTGTTGAGTTATGAGAAATTAAGATGTCATGACACCAGCAAAATATCGCTTGTAAAATACACAGTAGAGATTCACAATAATTGATTCAGGTTAATATTAAAATACCAATATCATTATACTTAAGACATATCCGTACTTAATCATCGTTTACTGTTTTGAAAATGTTTACCAAATAAAGCAACGGTTGGGAAAGAAATAAAAACATTTCACGATAAGACAATAAACTCTAATATATCGTTTTGTAATAGCCCTATATACGGTTTATCGTCAAGTAGGAAACAATTACAGATGTCAGCAGCTTCAAATCAATGTGCTGAACATGCGAATGACGTCGACGCTGACATAACGTCACGATGTAATTACCTCAGAGCAAATGCATATATTGAGCAATGTGTTTCCTTTTGTTCTATGAGAAATTTAATTTTACAAGATTTCATATTTATAATTCGTGTATCAAACGCAGGAAAAAAACCCATAGCATGCTCGAAATGCCTCGTGTCATTAATGTTATAAGAATTTGATTCCGATTGGCACACATTTGTCAAGTGTTTTCATATAGAAATCTAGGTTTACATGTGGTTCTTATGAGATTTCAAGTAGATCTTTAATCTACATACAGAAATTAAACAGGGTCATAGAGTTCAACTTAAAAAAGAATCACCATTACGGTAGCATTGCACACATTTGACGTTTAAGAAAAGATCTAAACCTTGCGAATATTTTGAACTTACTGGAAAATGTTCTGTGAATTATATACTGTCTTTTACATGAAATACATATACATGTACTATTATCTTAACTTAAACACAACGTTACGAGTATTCAGTTTCTACATTAGTTACGGCATTTTATGTTTTGGCAGGGTAATAAACTTTCGGTTGGTTTACATAACGAATTATTTTTTCTATGTATAAGTGCTTGGTAAAATGAGAAAAGAAACGCAATACACACGTAAGGCGGTATACAGTCATTCTGTGCCGCATTTATAACCAAGAGGTATATAATGTAAAAAGCAAAAAGCCAGGAAAGCAACGCCGAGGAAAGGAAAATTCGGACATGGCGGAATCCGTAAAGCTTAATGGTTTGAACAAACGTTCTTATGTACATAACCTTAAATAATTTGACATAAAAGTATATGTTAATTGGATGTAAATAAAGTTAACTGCCAAGTGCTTTGATATTCCTTGACAAAACTACGTAGTTACGGAGTGCCAAATGCTATTTTAAAGTGTGCTTAAGAATAAAGCTAAACTCGCCCAAACATTGATATACTGACAACACGTCATATAAGACAAGAATGTTGTAGTGTGGAGACAGATGTCTAAGTACAGCATGCCAAAACAAATGTACTGTAAGGAACGGAAAATGAAGTCATAATCAAACATATTACATTTAGACACAAACTACATCCTTACGTGTGATTAATTTGAATGACTGAGTGCCTTTATACCAGCATTACTTCTAGTTCACGAACAAACCTTTAAACTGATGTAAAGATCTAAACAGGCTCACGACCCTGTTTTTTTATTTTTAATTTCTCAAAAGTCAAATGTAAGGTATCGCACGATGCTTACTATGTCATCTTTTTCCTCGAACAATTTATTTTATGTTCGACATTTGAATTTGAATAAGATACTTGAAAATAAAAACAGACTGTTGAAATGTGCAACTGTCACAACTTCCAGAACGAGTCATTGCGAAAGCTATGTATACGTTACTTTTAAAGATATAAGCTTCCCATGCATTCGACTGAGTAACAAAGCCCGTCCGTCCTCAGATGTTCTCTAGAAATAGTCCTGAAGTTAGGAACAAATCAACAAAAGCTATTAACATATTGCTTTCTTTTCAAGTCAGCAGTGTATATATTTGCAGAACAAATCTATTAGTTTTGACAATTCCAGAAACATAATATCAATACACTACACATCCATCTTTATTAATATTGTTCAGTTAATTAAGAAATTACATTTGGTAAATTGGTAGTAGCATATAACTAATATACGTTTTTGTGTTTATATTTTATTTCAAAATTATTCTTTTTGTTACACCATACAAACACATAGATTTAACACTGACCATGTAAACGAAGTGAACTGCGACGCTAAATATAATGTACTTTACTTTTTTAGATTTCATTTTTCAATATATTTTGATATTTCTATCGTGCCGTTACACATTGTTCATCTTTTATCGCTTTTATCAAAATGATTTGTCAGAGACATTCATAAAATCAATATCTCCCGTGCTCAGGTTTTTTTTTATATTTGGCTTCCAATAAGGCTTATATAAATGCCTTTAAAGTTCAGTATACTTTTTATCGAGACTTCGAACAACATCAGTTTTTTAACAATTTTACAATAATCACCTCAATAAACAAGAAGGTTCTCTTCTGACATTCTTCAATAGTTTTAAATTATATCTTTATCGCTTATCCGTATGTATGTTTATAAAAAGTACAACAAGACGTGGCTTTTCGAATTACAGTACGTAATAGGACTACTTACAAAGACAACGAATTAAGACAAATTGAACATTACGGTTCGGTTCCGAGATGTCAAAGAACATTGAGAAACCATTCAGCTTGCAACCTCTGAGAAGCAATCAAGTTGGACATGCGCACTGAAGTGGTTCTGTCACTAATGAAAACAAGTTTCTTATTTTACCTTGTTATTTATCTGCATTTTTAAAATAACATTTTTTCAATAAAACTGATGAATATTCTTCACTTGTAAGTGAAAACATCAGTTAGTTAGCTAAGTGTTGTAATAGTCAGTCTGAATATGCAGAAATCGAACGTGGCAGTGGTTGATTGAAAATGTCACGTAGATATCTAGGTCAATGTATGATTCTAACAGTCCAAACCGTTTTAATGGTTTATAACTTAATACTCCTTTAAATAATTTTTGTTGGATGATTGCTTTAACGTATGTTATAATTGTAAAAACACCCTAACTAACACGGTATTGTCATAGAAACATATATCGCGGTCTATCAATTGTTAGTTTTAACAAATTTATTTCCCACATTTTCATTATTTAATTCAAATTTTTATCAATTACCTGAAAATAATAACCATCAAGATATTAGATTTTGAACGTTTACTGTCAAAACATACCTGATGCAAAATCTTTTCATGATAAGTAATGCAAATACGCAATACATTCTTATAGTTTCATGTTTCATATACCTTATAAAGGATATGAAATACCTTCTGGACATGACTTATATAGGCTACACATTCATTTGAAGTACAACAATAGTTTAAATAAGATTTAAAAAATGAACAGATATAATAATGCAGTTGAATACTTGTCCATCACAACAACGTGCTCTATGGTAAATACGAAGTTTCTATGCATTCAAAGTAAAAAGACAAAATGTAATATATAAATAAACATAAATAAATCTGCGTTACAAAACTATATGCTTTATAAGATTTCAGGAAATTATTAAAGTTTGATCACGTTTTCTTAAGAGAAAAACAAATATCGATCAACTATAATGTTCATTATCATGTCAGTATTCAAGTCTATCGAGAGGTTTAATTAATTAATTAATTCAATTAATTAATGGGTTCGTTGAGTACTGTGTACATTAAGCAACATGTACGTTGTCAAGTTTTCTATCGACATGTAGTTACTTTACATTCAGCTTACTATGAAGCTACTAGTTAATATATATATTCATCAAGAACTTGAAGGACATATTTATATAACTCGAGCTTTTAATACAGACGTAAGGAAAGCAATATAAACTAAATTAAGGACTAAATAGCATACATTTATAGCTAACTACTTAAATTCAAATTTAGAACTACTTAAATTCAAATTTTAATGCAATTTGTGTGCTATTTGTTCCTCTAATACCTGTAAATAATTATGAAGATAAATGTTACATTACAAACACTGTGACTTTTGACTTTACTGTAATAGATTATGTTAATGCACGTCCATATAGTTAATATATACCGTCACGTTTATCATAAAGAAAGCAATTTTCAACACCAAGAATAAGCGGGGAAATGACAGGTGTGCCAAATATATTTACTATATAATTACTTGTTTGGTAAATTTGTTCAAACGATAAAATGTTAAAGGCATTTTACACAATAGGACATTCTAACATGTTTTTTTTTGCAACTAACTGATATAACATGATACAGTTTTATTTGTATTTAAACAGGTATTTTCATTAGTATTAAATCTAGTATTTTATACACACTGTAAAATTGAATAAACCTTAACATTGTTGTGAACACTTTAAAGTGTTTAAAGTGTATATACACCACTAATCACAAGAATATTAGGACTTTGATATATAAAACATCGTGTTGATAACTTAACATTTGAATTTAAAATATCTTATACCACATTGAAATGTTCACTTTGAATTGAATATTTGAAACACGTCGATGTGTTGAATTTGTTTTCTCTATTTATTGCTTCAAAGTAAACTCTTTTCTTTACATAAAAGATTATTCTGTTGTAATTTTTTTTAATTTAAATTTTAATTTCTGGGAAAGCAAACATGAAAATGAATACATAAATAGGTAAATCGAAACGCTAGTGTATGTTTCATACTTATCATTTGTGTTTAATGTATATAAACAAACATTTTGGAATGTGAATTTATATGAACCTGAACTATCTATTTCTAAATCGAAAGGGTGTAATATTTTAATACATACCGAGGATATATGACTTCACAAACAATCAGCGACACTACTTCCAATAAATCAGTCTGCCATCTACAAAACTCTACATGTACAGACGTACTAAAGAGAACGTTGCAAATAGCTAGTCCCTTTTAAAAAGCAGGTTAAAATTTTAACACAAACTACATCGCCGGCTGACGCATTGCTATTTTTTAAATAAAAATAAAATATTTGTTTCTTTATTTAAGATTATTATGCTCCTTAAGTTTAGTAGAATAGAAAATACTGAAAATTAAAATAGAAACGTGCCAATACTGA
Organism: Nuttallia obscurata; assembly: GCA_032358795.1. NCBI lineage: Eukaryota > Metazoa > Mollusca > Bivalvia > Cardiida > Psammobiidae > Nuttallia > Nuttallia obscurata. The sequence goes on along the minus strand of JAULCC010401199.1, from coordinate 4,122 downwards.
AACTCAAATTGTTTCCCATAATGCTATTCTATTAAAGAATTTGTTATGCTCCTTTAGTTTAATAGCATAGAAATGTGTCAATACTGAAACTCAAAATGTTTCCCATATTGCTATTCTATTAAAGATTTTTTATGCTCCTTTAGTTTAGTAGCATATAAATGTGTCAATACTGAAACTCAAAATGATTCCCATATTATTATTCTATCAACAAAACTCGATCCTAAATATTTCAGAGTGGCATGACCTATTCAGAAAGTAAAATTAAACTATTATTGTAATGAGTTTTACTTTGACTTGATTTAATTGCAGATAATAATAATAATAATATCAGTGATAATTCCGATACATTCGAGCAATAACTCCTAAATAATCAAGCATATCTTAAGTTTCTAACTCATATTACACAACTCTTCCCTTGTGTTTTGAATTAGTGTATAACGATTATTTTCACGATTTAGCAATATCATATTTGAACACTGTCCAACGGTTTGCATCCATGATCTTTATAGAAAACAATATAATCTCACAGACACACATATATTACAAGTTAATAGAAAAACAGCCATATTGTTACATTTTCAAAAGCTAGAATTTCGGATATTGCATTATACGAGAATAAAAGGCACATTACATTCTGTTGGTTATCATCTTCAGATTTATACCTGAGTATTGCATGCTAATTTATCATCCGGGTTGAAAATTAGCTCAGAAAGGAAGGAAGCATTAGCACAGTGTCAGACCTTTAGATTAAATTATTAACAAGATGTAGTCACTCACATGACACTTTATTTTACTTTTATTATACTTTTTTAAAACAAAAATATATATATTTCAGTAATTTTATTTGATTTAATATTTCAAACTGTTTTCGAGTTTATAATTTGTTATATATCGATGGTGTCATTTGCTCATACTAAAATACTTGCAACATCAGTTTTTAGTTGAAATTAAGACTTTTACAAAATTAGCCATTGTAAACACTATGGTTCTACGACAAACTACGGATTGTAACATTATTGTGAACATTGCAAATTGTATTTTATAAGTTATTACTTTATAAAATAGTTCTTGTTTCAACAGAATATCGTAGTTCTGCGCTAATTTGATTGTTTTTAACAAATTTACATCGTCTCTGACCAATGACTTAACCCAATTATTATGTATAAGAAATTACACAGGAAAACTTCAATATCACGTTACGTGAAATTCATAGTATGAATGAATAAACAATAAAAATTGAATTAAATTTTATGCGTTAAACGGTTTGAATGAAATAAGAAGTATGTTCAGTTTTTCTCAAAAACTCACGGTCTTGAAAGTGTCACTAGGCTTACAAAATAAAAGTTAACCAGTCATCTCAAATAAACTAAAGATTCTTTAACAAATGTGTTCTGAAAAAAATATTTATTATGTATGCATGTTTTAAAGTAAGACACATAACAGCATGTAATTTGCTTTTTCAGTGTTATGCTATAGTTCAATATGGTTTTAAGTATTCTCGTGCACCGACTGATTCAGGATATTTGCAGTATCTCATGTTATTGCACAACTTTCCAGTGTATTATAAAATGCAAATTATCCCATACCGAAATTCTTTGCTTCGAAGTATCCATGCTGTAATACAATACACCGAAGTAGAGATCATTACATGTATTATATTATTCATAGAACCCGATACATGCAATCTAAAGCAAAACATGTTTTATTGTCATCAGTGTCATTAAATGAGCTAGAAGATATTAATGTATTTTATGACAAATACCCAGCAATAAATTCATATGAAAACGTGAAAATTATGCATGCCATTCGTTTGTACCACTGTGAGACTATCCCTGAATAATTTATAACTGCTTGATATGTGAGTGGTTTCCGCTTGAACTCACATGTTTTACTTATATGAATATTTTTAAAACATTAAACCTTGAGAGATCTCCATCAAGAACGGCGCTCTGGAGCGCTTTTGTTGATTTGCCCACTTTTCAGTGTAAATCTAACCAGCTAATCTTTCTCTTACACGCCATTTGAACCTTGCATTAATTTAGTTGGCTTGGCGCCATGTTTGTCAGACTACACAGGCTTGCCGGGAGACGTGTTCGGGGCACAACACGGGAAAAGAGAACGTGGTTTTGAGACCACTGTAGGTCTCGATCAGTGCACGTGATCTAACCGTTGACTGTATGAAATCTTCTAACGCAGACTGTTTTTCTTCGTCTTGCAGAAGTACATCAAGGTAGTCTGGAACTACACTGTATTCAAATCACACATCTATTTCTTAGCTGTACCTCATTTATTCTGCAACATGACTAGAATGTATGTTTAATTTAACATGCCATAACACTGCTATTCATAAAGTAAATTTTAATATCATTAATGTCAGTATTTATTCAGAAAATCTAGGTCAAACGTGTCAAATCTGGTTTTAGATGGCGTAGCAAACACGCCAAGAGCGGAGGGCAATTCTGATAAACTGAACACCACAACGCTTTATCTCGATGTAAATATGTCGTGCTCTCTAACAGCACTATCGTGTTTACCCACTCGCAAACCCAACACAAAGCCCTTAACAACTATTGATTAAATCGACGATTTACCAAACAAGAGAAGTTGAAAATGTGTATGAGTACAGCAGTTATCTCACTGTGTTGGTCTCTCAACACTTACCCTAAACCCTGTAAATCCAGTCGTTTATGCTTCATTACATCCAAGAGAAGATAGTGCATTCAATACATGCATGCCTAAAAGCAATACATTGGCACGGTCACGTCAAACAATTGTACGAAATTAATACAAAGGAAGATCTACATATTTATTGCCGACCTAGTTCTCTGCTGTATTGCATTTCCACCATGACACTGGCTCCGCCCAACGAGACAGCTTGTCCAAACCAACCAATCACAGACGAGGTGATAAATAAGCACTGTCAGTGTTCACGTCACTAATTGATATACAAAGCGTAAAAATAGCTGCTACGCTTCCACGATTATTTGATGGATAGCAGAATACACAAAAAACTTCTATCCGTGTGTACTGATCCCAACACAAGAGGTCAAGCGAGAGGTGAATGTGTATTCTCATATACAGTACTTACACAAAAAAAGAAAGCTGGCTTTGTGGCCTAGGGAAAAGTATTAATGGCATGTGCATAGACTGTGCAAATAAAGAGAGAATTAAAATCTAGTGATATATAATGCTATAACAAATCTAAACGTTTCATTGATTATTTCTATTGCGTGTTATAAATCTCAATAACATACCACTTGCGGCATTGTTGCTCCTTAGGTATCGATTTAGTAACAGATGTTACGTGTGTTAAAAGATCAAACTATGATTAACGAATGACTGATGTAGCGCACCATCGTTTATATATACCAAATATTTTGCTATCTTTTAAAGATAGCTGAAGACGTGTAGGTTGCATGGGAAAAAACTAGGTTGCTGAATATCATTATGTGTTGGTATAATATCAGTATCTTTCTGAGGCCGGTTAACATACTTGGCAAACGATATGTCATGGAATGAGAACAATACCAACACTCATATCATCATCGTTTAACTGTTTTGTTAAAGTTCAAGAGAAGTATAAGCATGTTTTCATTCAAGTTTGTTTAGTGACCCGTTTTTTTTCAGTCTAGAAAAACACTTTAATTGGACATAATATGTGGGAATATTTCGCTGTGCTCTTCTAAAGATGGTCGGAGGTTCTCCAATAAACACATCGTAAAGAGTCCCTATTTTGTAGGCAATTATCCTGTGGGGTTACATGAATAGAAATCCCCTCATTTATTCAACTGTCACAGGGCTAGAGTTTGCCTGTCAGACAGACAGAAGAAATTGTGATTGAAAAGACTTTCGGTATTAACAAATGCAGATGGAGATATTTATAGCTGATTAAAAGATAGGACTGGACCTTAAAATAAAATGATTGAGAAGTCAAATGAGGCCACTCTATTTAAATATTTAAGACATTGAATACAAGTGTGCGTGTGTGTGTGTGTGTGTGAGAGAGAGAGAGAGAGTTAAAATTTGTCTGGAATTTTATGTCATATCGTGACGTCCAGCTCATTACAGGTGGAGGAAGACCCCGGGCACCCTCTGTACACTATTTCAGGCACAGAGCGCACC
>JAULCC010401088.1:0-11368 GCA_032358795.1 Nuttallia obscurata | reverse complement strand
TTCTATAACATTATTTTACACATATGGCCAGTCTATATCAGTTTCATGGCATTATGATTGTGCTGAAAATATACCAAATGCCAGTGTTTTTTTATTTTTAAACAAACAAGAAAATTGTAGTTGACATGTACCCGGATAAAACCGGTCAACTTTCTTGGTGTAGAGGACTCGTTTAAAAATCAAGCATTGGTTCCAAGATTTAATGAAACTAGTTCTCGGTTAAATTGACAAATACATGTTGTTTGGTTTGGTCTAACATGGTGAAGCAGCAAGATTGTAAATGTTTTGTTCAATTCTGTATATGATTATTTGAAAATAAAAGCTGTTGCATGGATTAATACCAGTCAATTGTAATTCCATAAATATTTTTAGTTTACATTTTATAAAGTAAGATTTTATTATTATATTATGATAAATATTTTATCCAATCCTCTGATTGTATGTATAAATTATACTATCCCTTTTTCATTCATCTTGATCATTAGCATCATCATCATCATCATCAGCCAATGAAATAATATCATTAGAGAAATAAACACATGAATTATAAAAGTGTTATCTGATTTCTTGAGAAACCGTGCAGACAGATGAACCAATAGCTTCTTTAGTAATAGCCCTAGATATTTTTCTATTTATATATATATATATAAATATATATAAATATAAAAGGACAACCTATTCCAACAATTGGGAAAAGAACCAATATCTGCATGTATCATTCAAATCACCAGTTTATTCTGAATGTCTGAAAACTGGAAGATATATAAATGTTCAACCACCAGCTTGTATCAGGGCTCCAGATAAGATGAGTATTTTGAGAAATCTGGTTACCATTTTACGTGTTTCTCTACTAAACCTTATCTTGTGGGTTCTCTTAAGAACCGGCTCAACGAGGCGATTCTTAAAGAGTACCCACAAGTTAAGGTTAGGTGGAGAAACACGGAAAACAGACTTGATGAATAACTGTGATACACATCTTATCTGAAGCTCAGCTGTTTCATAATCTGCTATCAGTTTCCAACAACACTACACAATGAGAGAGTTATCTGGTTTTATAGAATTGCAACACAGGTACAGTTTAAATGGTTAGACAAAAAGTTAGAAAAAAAAACTTTCTGGATCTTTATCTATTGCTTTAAGCATATGAATGACATTCAACATTCAGTTCTAATCTTCATTCTTGTGTCCACGTCGACTTCTCCAATTTAAGGCTTTAAACTGAGGCCTTTCAGGACTAATCATCTAGCCAATTACAGCACTGAATTTCCATTAGAATAAGGTGCACACAAGATGGGTATTGTAAGCCATTTCACAGACATAACAATGTTGTAATAATATTTTGTTGAGTATGCACAATCTTGAAATTACATCATGCAATCAAACTCTATTTACAAGACATGCAACTTATTTGTAGTGTCAATCGTACTTGAAATTAACTACCTAAAGACATTTACATATTATTGTACATAATGGAAGTAAAAGGTGTATATGCATTCCATCAATACTTCTTGTGATAGAATGAAAACCTGTCAATGAAAGAATGTCAAAGAAAACCGGGAACTCTGATGACTTACTATACTATACAAAACTATACAACAGTATGATGTATTATTAATAATGCGACTTTGGATATCAGATCAATGCAGTTTGAAAGAGACTGGTTATAACTTCTATAAAAATCAATTTTGTTTAAATTTGGTCGGAGGTTCCCTATTCCTTGAGTAAACACCTATTTTTCTATTAGGTGTGATACCCACTACCCTGGACAGGGGTTTCTCATTGGAATCTAAATATAGTCACTGCCAACTGGATCAAAAGCTTGATCTAGTGCTACATCTCCAAGAACTTCACAACAGTCCACTACTGTATATCCAATTAGTGTATGATCATATATAGCAAGTATTGAAGACATTGTTAACTTAAATCATAAACTAGTGTGACGGGTAATGTAATGTTGATAGCAAGTGCAATAGAAAAAGCCTTCTCCATCTTTGACTCATTACCCTTGTATATATAAATCTTGTAATATCCAAGCCATATGCAAAACTATTCTGCAAATACACAGTTACAAAGATTAACTTTCAAGTTAACAATTTAAGAAATAAATTATCTTTAATGATCATTAAATCAGATGAGGCCAGCCAACACCAATTAACCGCCCTTTATTGACATTTAACTGGAAATGTAAAAAATAATTCTCAAATAAATGAAAAGAAAATTGCTCTTCAATTCATTTGTGCCTTACAGTTTAAGACCAGCTAAGCTAATTTTACGGACTCTAATTTCACCGAGATATACACATTTTTATAAGTATGAAACATAAAAAGCTCATCCTAACCAATAGCTTTAATGTACTAGAGCAGATTTTCTACCAATTTCAAAGCAAATCAAAATGTACACATTATAATGCCCTATTTCTATCAACATCTGAGCAAGATATAACATTATTTCATCCTGTCAATTAAAAAAAAAATGCCAACTTTTTATTTATCCTTATTTCATAATTCCTTCCAAATTGAATACAACCATATGGACAGCTTATTTTTTTCTACCCACACAACTTAATGTATCACTTCTGAGCCCAGTTTCCTAATCATTGTAACAAATGGACTCCAGTTGTAAAAGAGAATTCAGAATAAAAAATCTAGCATGACATTTTACAATATGTTAGAAAAGCATACAGGAATACTGCCATTACAGACTTTTCTGTAGAATGCAAAACTATGTACCTTTTAAGCCTAAAATCTTGTTAAAGGTATCATCTGCAGCACTTTATACTAAAAGGTAAAGCTCATCTCCTAACCAAGCTGCATTTCCAATACTATATGCTAGCAGTAACATGGAGTTGTTTGTGTTTACCTGATAGGTGCATTGAAGAAACTGCAATTGTCTTAACAACATCATAAAAAACAACTTAAATGCATCCAAGCAAATCCTCAAAATCAAAATGCACAGTTTATATCAGTTAACAAACTAATATAAAATAATGCCATAATTATTATTGATGCCAGTATCTACAAATGCAACTTATTTATGCAAATACTGATATTCATGACAACAAACCAGATGTCTTTACTAATTTGATGCTTTGTCAAATATATTTCACACTTTTTTTCTTCACACAACACCTGATGATGCTCAGTGTACTTATTGCGGCCACAACTCTTCCATAGGTTTAATCCATACTTGTTTACACATCTGCCTCAGAGTTTATTCAACATACATGTCACTGGTATGCGTTAAAGAGGTTTCAGATACATAGAACCTCAATGCCAAGACATTTTGTAAGTCTGTTAATTTTACTAGACAGTTTTACAAGCAACAAATGCTGTTGTTTTATCAAACTATTGGTATGTAAATAACAGATGAAAATAGCTTTCTGGTTAAGTAGTTGTATGAACATCTTGCATCCAAATAAATGGCTCAGTAATACGGTCGTCTTGGGTTATTCTGGAAAAAAAGGGTAATAAACTAAATAATTCATTTTTAAAATGAAACTAAATGAAATAAAGCTGAGAGGCATCATAAATAAACATGGACCTGGCGCCGGTTTCACGATTATACTTAAATCCATTAGTGTGCTAAAACTCAGTAAGTGACTCAGAAGTGAACTCAAATAACAGGCTCAAGTTAGAGAGAGAGAGAAATAGAGTGGGGTGAATGAATAAAGAAAATGATTTCATGAATTTCTGGTAAAAATTTCCTGCAAGATGCCAGTGTGTTCACCACATCATATCATATAATGCTGATGACATAGCCAGTTAATTCCTACATGTTTTAGTTGACTGGCTAACTATATGTCTATATTACATTAACCATTTAATTGTACATTATATGGTGAAATAAATTGGCATATTTATCTTAATGTTGATTTATATATTTGGAAAAGAGACAATTTTATTAACAATTAATCTATTTAGATTAACGTTTCGTTAGAATTATATTCCATACAAATAGATATGATCCTATTTCATTTTCTCAATATGATTATTATCTGTTTTACTGTTTTACTTCCCACACATGAAAGAAGGGTTGACAATTTGGATTCCAGGGAATTTTGTTGACTTCAAATTATGTGAATCTTGAATAAAAAATAGATACAAAGGTAAAGGGAAAATATGTGTCACTGGCAAAATGGAATGAACAAAGTATATGTACCTGGCTTCTAATGTTTTTGCGCATGATGCAATCGTTTCTATAAGGGTTTGTTTAATCACATTTTTTTTAAAAATTGAATATCCTCTAGTATGAAATGGATAGATAATTCCCAGATCATAACAAATTTGTGGTCTAAACCTGCTGAAAATGACTGAGTTTAATGCTTATATCAATATACTTCACAAAATAATCATTGCAATAAATTATGAGTAAAACCCATTCTCATCAATGCAAAACAGACATTTCGAAAATGACCCAGAATTATGAATACAATTTTTGATAGCAAATAAAGGCACAATTAAAATGATTATTTTTAGTCATAATAAAATACGTCTAATTAAATCTTTTACCTGTTGGTGACTAATTGAACTGTGTCTATGTTGAAAGGTTTTCACTTAAATATACTTATTATGCATTAAAGTTTAACAATGAGTATTTTTGAAATTTTACATCAGTTTCATTTGATCATTGTTTAAAATGTAATTTTCTGCATAGTATTTTGCAAATATATGCAGCACGATGAAAATAGCGAGACTTTTTTTCTGAAAATTATTTATGTTTCGCGCTATATGTCAAATTTTGATACAGATTTCCTTTATTCACCTCAATATGGAGAAAAGTTGGCTCTTTGTCGCTTACGTCACTGAAAAATATTGAGTCCAGCCCGTTACTGAGTTTGCCATTTGTGCTTAACTGAGTAATAACTAAAGTATGTTTGTGAAACTTCTTAATGAATTCACCTCAGCTGAGTCTGTTATTTGAGTTGAGCACACTATTACAACTTGAGTTCAGCAATAACTTGAGAACATTCATTACAACGGCGCAAGGGTTTCTATGTCTTTTAATTTATCTATTTTTCTAATAATTTAATCTAAACTAAAGGTCATCTATAAATAACAATGTCTGTTACATAGAAACAGGCTGCGATACTCATTAAAAAATGTTACATTTTACTACGAGATTGGGGAATTTCATATATGATAAAAAAGGATCCTCATTTTGCAAGTTCAGTGCCACTCTATGAAAATTAAATTAAAACAAAACAGGAAAATGGCTAATGATTCACTCATAAAAGTAAAAATAATAATGCTGTTATTTTGATAACAGCTAGAAACTTTCACTGAGGAATTTTAATACAAATACTGATCATATAAAAGTATATAGCTACTCAAATACTTAAATAAGGTGTTGCTGAATTAACTTGCTACATCTTGAACACATGGAGCATGTTTTATATCTGAATACAATATTCAATGTTTTGTGTTTAGCTTTCAGTTTAGCAGACCTCTGTAAACTAAATTCAGTTTGAATTATGGTAAAATGATAAAACGTTAGAAGTCACAGCAAATACATAGACATGTAGGAATACAAAACAAGCCAAAAATTATACTGTCTTTCAATATTCAGAAAACAACACACATATTGCTGAAGTTGTTTATGAAATAAAAACCTAAAATAAAGGTCTATTAGCAACCTCTTCAAATTTTATATGAATTATTAAAATGTTTCATATTTTGGAAAGTTCGTAAATTGTCAAATGTGGGTAGCTTAAAGGGCCTAAGCTCTTTTTAGTCATCAGAACTTTGCACAAGTTGCAGCCTCACAGAATGATATACATACAAGAGGATTAGGTCTGAATCTGTAGGCTAACATCATTCTTTTTCTGTAGGCATCAAACTCGTCATCATCTTTTGAGAGGCCATCAGGACGTTCTACGCCAACACCACGTCCATCCACAGACACGTTGCCCCTAATTAAATAAAAATATAATCAAATATACCAGTATAGCACAACTATCCACAGATAGATTCCTCCTAGGTCAGACATATGTTTCAAGGTTTCATCATATGTTTTTAAAAGGATACTATATACTCTCAATTAACTAGTGTCTCTGTATTTTGTCACTGAAAAGTAGCTGAAAAGTTAACATTCTTTTTCTCGCCATACTCATTAAATCTATATTTGTCATAATAATAATACTCCATATCAAAATCTACACTGTTACTGAGAACAAATTTACTTAATAAAACTGTGAGAGGAAATTCAGATTTTAAATCTGTTGAAAAATCCTGATATTAATTAAAGGTTGTTTTCTTCAGTATTCTCAGCTGTTGCTAATATGTACACATTATAAACATTGTTTATATAATATTCTATGGAATAAAGCATAAAAATTACACAGTATCAACCGTTTCATTTCAGCTTTTCATCTCTGAAAACTCTCTGGCAGGATTAATAGCATGTGTAAGCTAATCAACAAGTTTTCAAGTTTCCCTATAAATGATATTTTCAAAGGTAGTGTTTCTTCAATGATAAATTGTAAATAAATTGTGGAAGCAAAATCATCCATATGACTTTACTTTAAATTCTACTGCATTCATATTATCATATACAGGAAATTAATAAGTTGTCAAAATAATTTGAGTAAATTCGATTTATTTTAGTGCAAAATATATATAACTACTTCCTTGTCTCCTCTGAATATATATTGAAGTGAAAATGTATTTCACAGCACTGCAGTAAATTTTCTGCTGGCCCAATGATTTGTACATCAAGATTAAAGCCACTTAACGGCCTTATATATATAAAAGTGACACACCCGCTCTCTGCAAAACTGATGCTTAGCTGTGACAGCAACTAACAATTAGCAGATAAGAATGCCTCAAGGTTATAAACTGCTTTGTGTATTAGGCCAAATCAAAAGAAATGACTTAATACAGTTCATAGCTCTACTCCGGCTGGACAGAATGTCACACATGGCAATGTACACTTGGTTGACAGTTACTGATGACTCACTTATTGACTGGTGCAGTAATGCCTTGTCCCTCAGATCCAAGTCCCTCTCCCTCTTTCCAGCCAAGTTTCTGCAGCATTTGGTAGCCAAGGTTCTCACATGTAAGTTTGAAATCTTTGTAATCACTGAAGTCTGGTGTCCGACCTTCTTTCAGAGCCTACAAATGAATGGGAACTGCGTGTTGCATGAAGTCAGGACAGGAAAAATATTCCTTCCAATTACATACAGATTTCTTTAGATTACCTTCTATCATTATAACAAAAAACATTTAGTTCGTCAAGATGAATCAAAAGTGCTTTACTTAATAGTTTTTTAATTCAAACTTATTTACTTTGGCTAGATTATGTTGAAAGCCTTTGGCTTGTAGAAACTCTTCTAAGACAGTTTCCTGGTTAGAACCAGTATTTGGTGTCAAATGAGGGCCATGAGAAAGGCCCCCCTTTGGGGCTCGAAAACACAACCTCTTGAATGCAAGGCGGACACATATCCACTTTGCCCTTGCTTAAAAGCTTAAGAAGCTTTCAGTGTCTTTTTAAGTGTTGCTAAAATGAAACAAACAAATAATACACCACAATAAATAGTGGATAACTCACAGAAAATTAGGCTCTGATAACATTAGTGCTATTTTTTTCTCTTTCAAGTTCAGAGTTTCTTGCTTTTAAATGTATTCAATTACCCTGAAGGTTTCCATGAACCTCTCCAGCTCATCAGGTGGAAGGAAGTCCCCTATGTGGTGTTTTCCTTTACCAGACTCTGTTAGTCTCTCTGCCAACTCTGTTAGAAAAAGCGCAAACAGAATTCCATAAATCAGCTCCAACTACCAACATGTAACAGCTCCAACAACCACAATGTAACAGCCCATACATTATAAAGTTAGGTGTGATGGTTGGGAAGTTTTGTATAAAGTTTCAATGCAATACATCAAGTTTTTACTGAGATATAGATCTTCACTTATATTCTGTTCAAATGCTCAATGATAAGAATTTCATCTACTTTTGGAAGGACATAATCAATTCATGCATGAGCCAATCTAGCTGGATTAAAAAAACAACAAGATTTTATGCATATGTAACTAATATTTCAGTTTGGTAAAGTTATGATGATGAATGAAGGTGCTATTGTGTTCACAAGCTCAATATTCTCAGAATTTCCCTATTTTGAAGGGCTACAATATAGTCATGCATAAGCATGGTTTTCGAAAGCAACCAAGATCTCATTACAATGGAACTACTATACTTGATGAAGATTGGATAATAAATAAAGGCTTTATTGTGGTAGCAAGATCTATTTTACCATTTTTGAAAATATCAGGGGCAATAATCCAGTCATACATGGGCGAATCTAGCTGGTTTTCAACATCCCTTCCACAAACCCCCAAAAAGTAACAGAGGTATCTATCTCCTCCATGACATGTGCATAAGTTAGTTAATGGTATCAACAGTTACAGAAGAAAAACACCAATACAACTGGTATCCACCATAGCCCAAATCTAGCACCATGTAACAATGGGTTGAACATTATGGTAAAAAACACCATGCATGTACATTTCAAACCCTGCTCTGGCAATGAAAGTGATCTTTTCCAGTGTTGGAACAGTATACATGATATAGATTTTAATAAATGCATTGGGAAGGGAAAATGTGTGTATTCAGTTCTTCAAGGGGCTATGATAGATAGTTTTAACTAGATGTGCAACTTCTGTAAATAATATGCCCATAATTGATCCTTTCAGATGCCCCCTGTTATAAACATCTTAAATAAACATTTGTAACTGCCACAAGTAAATTTTGAACTACTTTAAGACAGCCGCTGCTTTTCAAATGTGTATCTATAATATGGCAGTGATATTGTTCCAATCCTTCCCATATATGATCTTTTTTTTTGAAAGATTGAATCTGCTTTTTAACTATACGTTTATAGCATGGCAGTAACATTAGTTAAAAACTTGACCATACAAATATACATTTATAGTATTATTGTTTGTATTGCAGCCATTAGCAAGAAAAGTATACAAATTAGACCATTAATCATTTTTTCTAATATTGTTACCTTTTGTAGCCTCCATTTCCATAGTTCTGTTTTTATGTTCCCATGTGCCACCCTCAGTTTCCTCATCAGAGTCATATTCATACTTAGGCTTGACCTTGATTCCAGGTACCTCTGCCATCAATGCTGCCTCATTTGCCTTCTTCTGAGCTAGAACTAGCTCATACATCATGTTTAGCTGAAAACATTGAGAAGTCAGATGTACTAAACAGGAAACAAGTATGTTATACAGCAGGATTTTACACAAAGCTTTTCTATTACGAGAAAAAACTGTCACGATATAATAATAAGTATATCATGACATGAGATTTTAACACAAGATTTGATGCATATGATTATATTTTTGATTCTGCATTTATACGTCAGTGATTATTTACTTGTATGTAGTTAGTGCATACATGATTTAAGTTAAAATGTATAGTTTCAATGAATTATATTCATTTGTGTGTATTCATGTGTCAATTATCTTGTAGTTAATGCATAAATGTTGCATTTGTACAATGTATCATGTTAATTAAATATTGAAAAATCATGAATATGTCTTCAAACAACTAAATGTAATAATGTGGGGCTGGATGCCTTATACTGCGCAATAAACTATTCGCATTTACCCTGCAACTATACTGATTAATACATTCCTGCAGGTGTGTTACAGCCACTCAATGGTGTATGATTATCAAACTTTCATGTAAATATTGTAATTATCAAAGTAGGGCCACCTTATATTGGGTACTCAAGACAATATATCTATTTTTATTAGTTGAGTTATTAGATTGAACTATTTATCCTACAGCAGGGGTCTCCATGGCCCAGTGGTTATAGTACTTGACTTCAAATCCCAGTCTGGGCACTTTTCAAGTGAGAAAGCCTTCCAGCTGGCTTGCAGTAGGTCGGTGGTTCTACCCGGGGGCAGTCTGTGCCTGAAATAGTGTACAGAGGTCCCCCAGGGTCTTCCTCCACCTGTAATGAGCTAGACGTTGCGATTGACTGAAATACTGTTAAAGCGTCGTTAAATTCCAAATAAACAAACAATTATCCTATAGCAACAATATGGACAAGAGATGTTTACATACACTCCTCTCTTTCCCTGTCCTTTATCAGTGCACCATAGGTCTTCTTATTCAGTTATGGAACATAAATGGCTATACTGATATTAAATAATAACAGTTTTCAAATAGAAAATTGTTTTATTATCACCATGGAAACGGGAGATGTACATTATTTAGAGGTGTTCAGCAATGTGCTGTAGCCTGTCATATTTCAGTCATCACCCACTCATAATTAGCCTTTGTATTAATGCTGCTGCCCTCATGACACATGAAGGGTTCTGCCAGTCTTGACTCCTCAGAGTAATTATATGATATATCAGCAGTAAAGATGGTGAAAAGATATCAAGATATAGCACCGATGTAGCCAACATTAAGATTTTGTGATGCACAGGCTGCCAAACAAGTTTATCCCAATGTAATGCCCTTTTTTCAGAATCAAAATCGATCCAAGTTGATATCAAATTTTGTGTTTAACCTTAAAATGTGTTACACTTGTTGTTTCTTAAACCTTTTAACAAAATACATGCACATTATAAATCATCTGACTTGGAATTTACCAAACTATTCTTAGGCTTAAAACTCAAGAATAGTCTCATACACTCACTGTTGGCTTTCAGCTTTTGTCAGAGTGGTAGGTGCTGGGAGCCAGACTAAAGGTTAGAGATTAAAGCTTAATCATCAATTATCTGACTGCTTTGTCAGACAGTTTGAGGATTGTTTTACCTCTTGCTGTTCTCGTATCTGTTGAAGTTGCTCAGGCGTCATGGTGTCACTACCAACCATACGTTGGGAGAACTCTTGTAAGGTCACCATGTGATGTGGCTGCTGGGCCTGGGGAACTGGAACCGGAGGTATTGTGGCTGCTGGTGGGACTGTGGGTAAGCAAAGAAAAATACAGGATCCTACATGAGTTGTCATTTCATATAAACTTTTATTAAAGGCTTGCTTAATAACATTTTCATGAACGAGTTTAATAAAAGTTTATACCAAAAGACAACGAGGACAGGATCTTTTTTATCACATGACAATACAACAAGAGGTTAATAAGATTTTTAACTAAACAGATGATCCACTTAAGTCTTTGACATCATATTTTTTCATACATTCTACATTACGATGTAACATGTCATTTATCTTATGAATACCTAGGTACATTTGACAAATACATACTCTTTAAAATTAACTGGAGATAAGTGACTTCATGAGATAAACTTATATCCAGAAATAGGACAAGGCCAGAAAAACAGGTTTTCAAATACTTATTCTATTCTTAGCAACAATGATCTTGACCTTTTAAGTTTCAGTTACATGCATGGGTAGT
>JAULCC010400977.1:0-11369 GCA_032358795.1 Nuttallia obscurata | reverse complement strand
AATAGTTTTTTTCTGATGTTGGTGAACTTTGTAGAAAAGTAACAAACTGATTTCTATTGTTGTCTTCTTGCACTAGCACAGCTCCTGCCTATTTGAACGGTTTGTCAAAGTCTGGTGCTAAGATTACTGTTGTGTTCATACGTATGGATTTCACTGTTTCAAATGCATTTTGACATCTGGTGTTCCATAAGAATTGTTTCCTGTCTTTAGTAAATTTGTTAGAGGTTCTGTAATTTCAGGAAAGTTATCATGACAAAATTTCTATAGTAACCAGCCATACCAAGAAAATTCATCAGTTGTCTTCTACAATTAGGCACAGGGAATTCAAATATAGATATAACCTTAGCAACTGTATGTTTAACTTGACCCTGTCCTACAATATGGCCTAGAGATGTCAAAGCAGCATGACTAAACTCACTTTTTGCAAGATTAATAGTCAGTTTTGGCACTTGCTAGCCGATCAAAGAATTTTCGGATTGTCCGTAGATCCTCATTCCATTCGTCTGTGTGGATAATGGCATCGCCTATGTAGACACAACCATGTAGTACCGAGAGTACCTTGTTTATTAGCCGTTGTAATGTAGCAAGCAAATGTTTCATTCCTAATGACATGACCTTGTATTGATATAGGCCATCAGTTGTAACAAAGACAGAGCTCTCCTTTGCTTTTTCAGTCAGTGGAATCTGCCAGAATCCTTTCAGAAGATCAAATTTTGTAGCATATTTTACTTTTCCAACTCGGTCAATGCAGTCGTCTAGTCTTGGGATTCGAAAAGAATCTGATTTGGTGGCAGAGTTCACTTTACGATAATCTGTACACATTTTGTAAGTTCCGTCAGGTTTCGGCACTAATATACATGGAGAACTGTAAATACTTTGACTAGTTTCAATAAAGTCATTGTTCAAAAGAAATTTCACTTCATTTCGGAGACATTCTTGTTTCACTGGATTCATTCTGTAAGGATGTTGTTTAATTGGTGAAGATTATTCAACAATCACATCATGTTGATTCATATTAGTTCTTGTTGGGATGTCAGGAAATAAGTGCTCATACTCCTGAATTATTTTGTTTCTTTCAACTTTTTGTAGTGGCTCCAGGTGTGCAAGTTTCTGTTCTATATTTTCCAAAATGTCTGAGTTTGGTAGTTTTGCAGAATCAGGATCAGAATTCAAACTTCTCACAAAATGTATGACCAAATGCTTGAGAACAATGTTCTTATTGAACAGAGCTAACCACTGTTACAGGTTTTGGAATAGAGCTATCTCTATCAATATATTCTTTCGACATATTTATATGACACATTTGATTTTGCTTACGCCTCCCAGGTGTATTTATAATATAGTTTAAGTCACTGACCTTTTTGTCAATTGTATAATTGCTTTGTTCTGCTGAATCTGCTGTTCTGCATTGTTTGCCAAACTTTTAATCCTCCCAATTTTAAGAAGAAACGCCTTAGATACATGTAAAGCAACCAGCTTGACCTACAGCATATAATGTGAGATCCACACCATATATAAATGAAAGTACCACATATAATGTGATTTGCACTGCATATAAGGAAAAAAAGCACCACACACAATGGGCAAAGTCACTACAACATATATTGTATTTTGGGCAACAAATAATGTAAAAAGCAGCACGTATAACGTTTTATCTACTACACACAATAACAAGTCTACTACATAAATTATTCTTTGTACTACACACAAAATTGGATGTACTGCATATAAAGACATCACCACCACATATAAGAAGAGTTCTACTACATATAATAAAGAACGTACAGCATATAAAGACAAAAATATCACACACAATGCAACATCTAATGCATATATTGCAATATCTACCACATATAATGAAACATTTACTGCATATATTACAATATCCACCGCATATAATGAACCATCTACCGCATAAAGGCAAATAAATCATTATAAGACGGTCATGGCGTTCCATTTTTCTAAGCTCTGTAGTTATGTATAACGTTCTTTTTGAGAATATTATTTCAGTTTTCATTCAAACTGGCTCCGGACCCTGGTGGCCATGTTAGAAAACTGATCAAAAAAGTTTGAGCAATCTTTGTAGAGGGTCACTCAAGGAACATGTATGCCAAATCTGCCTCTAGTTTAGGAGTATAAGATTTTTAAGATGTATTAAAGTCAAATGTCATTTTTTTAACAATATTTAACTTTTTTTTAATTGTTATTTTGGTAGATGGTTTTATGTAGTTTAAAAAAGTGTTTAAAGAAGTATGGGTCGCTCTGCAAATTTTACCCTAGAGCAATTTGAAGAAAACGCGTCAAATGTGCAAATATTTCAACCAATGAAAATGTATTGTATTTTCAAATTCACCTTAAAATGAAAACAAAATCGGTTGTATTTTCTTTTTTGTTGTAGGTTATATCGCACCATCAGACATAAAATGACGTAGTCAAGCAAAAGTAAATTCGAAATAAAAAAAATGGTCATGATTTTACCATTATATAGGAATTCACATAAGCGAGGATTAATCTTTTTTTATATTTTTATAATAAATCAAAAAAATGAATTTCTAATATTTAACTTTTGTTAGTACTCCATTAGATGATATATAATACAATCAAGTACCAGAATTTGAACAGAAAAATATAGGTGGCTGTGCAAAATATTGAATTTAAATTACGAAATTTAAATGACAAAAACAATCTGATATGTTATAATTTTATTTCATACCATGTTCTACAAATTGAGCAAATGGACATGAATTGACATTAGAAGCTATATAATTGATGTACAAATTGTTCTCGTGATAAAATCTTACAATGTGCTGTAATGTTGTTAACTCGTAAAACAGTTTTTTTAAGAATGGAAAAATCAACGCCACGGGAGGCAACTCCTGTGCGTTTGATAATGTTGTAAAATGTATGATAAAAATTATATTATATTTTACGTTTTGTTTTTCAAAACCAGAAATTGTTTTATAACAATGTAAACGTGACATTAGCAATTTAAACAACATATCCATTAGTAATTGCGCCAGAAATATATATTTGTACGACTTACCGTATTCCTGCATTGACAGTAAAACGTCTGACTTTAATACCTTCTTACATGTTTTCCTTTCTTTGATGGCAACCAGAGGAATACATTAACACAATCCTTTGAAAGATTACCCAAGGAATAACATCAATATTGGACAAGCTGTGCAGGAGAAGTTGTCGTTTAAAGCAAATGTTGACGGACCTACGAATGACGATGGACAAAAACCGGTCGCATTAGCCTTGTATGAGCCTCTAGCATAGATGAGCTATAAATGTAGAATATAAAGTGTAAAAGAATTTAATTAAAAATAGCAAGGGTTATAACAGACGTCTTGCTCCATGCTTATGCATGTGAACTAATTATCTTTCATTAGTTTTACTTAAAGAGTTCTGGAAAGGGGTATGTCTCTCGCAAAATTCAAGCCAACTTTATGCATTTGCATCCACAATTTATGAAGCAAATCTAATATCCCAAAATGTTTTTGCATTTATGAGAAATATAAATCTTTTTGAATAAAAATGAGCATTTAGTTTATAAAAGATTGGATGCGCTGTCGCATACATGATGAAGACAGTTTGTAAATAATTGCATAAGAATATACTCAAAATCATACAGATAACCTCGCAAAAAGAAACAATTGGAGTTAAATATCAGAAAAAAGTATAAAACAGTAATTGAAATAGTACTTGTCAAATTTTAATATGATATAAACTGCATCAAACATGATATATTATATATAGATGTCTGTAAGCTGAAAATCGCAAACAATCATCTATTCTCTACCTTTAATCCCCGGTGCCATGGTAACGAAACAAAATTAAGTGTGACATTTACATACTTTTTTAATATCTTATGTCAACATTTCACCTAATTCGGTGACCATCCGTGCCTAACTTTGGTTGATGTGTACATATTATTTGTATTCATTACTCTGGCATTGTTATCTGTAAACCAGATAATATGTATCCTTTACACTGAAATAATTGCACTGCCTTAGCAATAATTTTGAACATATCCCTTTAGATTTAAATGACATCTGGGAGCATGTACATGTACTGCTTTAAACGAGGAACGCACAAAAGAATGAGCTTGAAAACCTTGCACGATCTTGTTCTAAATTAAGCAACATACTGATAAGATAAGACTCATATTAGGTTACTGAAATGAAATGTTTATAAGTGTGAGCATTCAAGAGATATTTCAGAAGCAGTTTGTCATACGATGCATTTCTGTACTGTTTTCCTTCTTACTGTGGCGTTTTACAATGTGTCCGCAGCGTTTGGAGATGGACGGGATACTGAACTTGAAATGGAACGAACACGGCGTATTCTGCTCGAGGACAATTACTACACCATTGTGAGTAAAATGGACAGTCTGACTGTCAGAATGTCTGACTTGGAGAGCAAGCACAAAGCAGAGGTTGCAAACTTGACTGTCAGAATGTCTGACTTGGAGAACAAGCACAAAGCAGAGGTTGCAGACTTGACTAACAAAATAGGTAGGGAGATATATAATATATTATCTATTAAATGTTTTAAAGGCTACATCTAAGTAAGCTTGACAGTATGGCAGCAAAGATGTTTAGCATGGACATAAAAAAGGTGTGTTTTATCCGCTGTTTTTAGAATTATGCAAAATACTATACTGTTTATTTGTTTCTTTATTTCAATGTAAAGTCACACCGACACAGTTCAGGTGCTAGAGCGACCGTCGCAGCTTTTGGTGATAAAGTAAGACTCTGGTCGTCCCTGGGGGAACCATCTCCAATTTAGAAAAAGAGCATTTGAATTCAAAATTTATTAAACATTTGTTTATGGTTAAACGAAAAAGTTGATTTTAAAGTAATAATGTAAGTTTCATTTCAATAACACTATTTGTTTATGTAAAATATAAACTTCTCTTTTCATGAAGCCATGGATGATTTAAAATGTCAAACTTGGCATTCTTAAATTTATCTAAGTATTAGTGATATGCTGTATGACAATGTATGACATCTGGCACGTCCATTAGCCCTAGCTGGCAGAAAGTGACGTAAATCAAACAAACAAAACCGACTCCATAGCATATATTATTACCGTTTACATGTATAAGCTTTGTTTTGACACTTCGGTTTAAGCCTACATGGGGATAGGTACTATATATGTTAGGCTTTTTCATTTTCAGTTTACATGCAGATATGAATATCTTTATATAAAAATATATATTTGAATACGTTTATATATATTTTATTTATTGAATAGTTAATTATAACTCGTGTATTACATACTCTAAATTGTATATTTATTAACAGTTGTTTTTAAACTTTTTTCAGCGACACTTTCTCGCGGCACGGTTGCTTTCAAAGCGCATTTGACGAGATCGTTCACACCCTATCATAGTCAGTTGATTGAATTTGACGACGTTCGATTCAATCTCGGCCACGCCTATCACGCTGGTACGTTTATTGCACCATACAGCGGAACTTACCTCTTCTCGGTGGCCATATGCTCTCATTTGGGTCACTGGGTCGCCGTAAATTTGATGCGAAATGGCGCTATGATAGGACAAGTTTTGGCTGGAGATGGAACTTCCGACAATTGCAATTCTGAAACAACCATCACAGAACTAAATGCAACAGACGATGTCAGTGTTCACTTTGCCAATAGTGGCGACAGTATTCAAGGGAGTAGCATTCACCTTAATAGCTTCACCGGTGTGCTTCTCAGTGTACGAATGTAAGAACAACAGTACATCTCAAATAAAAATCATGTTCCAACTTGTTTTATCTCATATTTGGAAAGGCATACTGATCCAAAGCTTAAGGATATTCACGTGAATGAGCTCTCTCTCTCATGCTCAAATTGCCTTGTATTTCATTGGTTAAAATATGTCATGTGATTAACATCAGCCAATCATCTGTTGACATACATTTTTGAAAATGACTTTATGCATTAGAAAGTGTTATAATCTCGGTGCTAGGTGTTTTTATCAGTCGAGTAATAATGTTTTGTAAATGACAAGTAAGGTATTGATATTAAAATGTTATATAACTCAAGTATTAAGTTTCTAACCAAAAGCAATTTTAATTAAGTTCGGTTTCAGTGCCGTTCTATTTTTTCTACCTAAATGCATCTCTCTTCGGTTTTAACACTTTGGCGCCACATTTGTATTTTCGACTGCTTCAAGTTTGCTTTTATATAATCAACTAACTTTCTTTAAAATGCTTTGTAGATTACATTTAACTGTTGTGAAAAGCAATACGAATATGTTTGTTTCTTCATTCATTTAAGCTTGGTTTACATTGACTGCAAAAGTTTTGGCTTTCCCAAGTGGCGTCGAAAGACTTAAACTTAAACGAAAGAGCTAAACTTAAACTGAAACACTGCTTTCCTTAGTAACCTTGGATTTATATAAAGCGTATTTAAGAATATTTTGATGAATATTCGTATGTTACTATTTCGAACTGGAAAGGAAACAATAATAGCTAAAGACACTTTATATGGTAGTTAATTGATTATTGACTTCCTGACCAGCTTGCACAACTACGGACAAACTTCATTTCACACAAATAGTTTTACTTTACAATCGCTCAATTTCTAATAACTTCGTAAGAGGAATTTCCAACATAATCATATGCTACTCCAAACTTTAGGTAAAAGTTGTCTTTGTATAAGGTAGTTTGCTGCTATGAAAAGTAAATGGTTTAAACACATACGAATTCCAGTTTGTAAATAAGCAAGCTACCTTGGTTTGAACCTGCACATTCAGTATTCGTGCGTGTGTGACATGCTATTGTTATCACTTAAAAGTTGGTTGTCTACACTAAAATGAAATACATGGTAGAATATTTGCATCTTTGCGTGGGTCGAAAGTCACATACTCAACACACATATAATATTTTGACATATGATGCAAAATACGAAACATTATAATTGTTCTATTGATATATTTTATTAAAATCTTTGATAGTCAGCTTTACGGCACGTATAGATGTATACGATGTTTTTCACTATAAATAAATAACGACATTAACTCTCATTATTAACCCTTTAATAGACTCACAATTAATTTTGTAAGTTGTCATTTATTGCCTGAATTTAACTTTTTCGGCGCCACCCTCACCGATCGGCGAAATCAGTCCCACCGCAAATCTCGCCGCCCGGCAAGTGAAAAGGTCCAAAGCCAAGGTCTTTTCAACGTCATGGGTGACGTCATGTTAATTATAAGTAAATAAAAAAAATAAGTGAGCATAGTATATCTACATGAAATCTGCTAAAAAGCATTTGGCGCGTAGATTTCCATTTCAGCAGAAAGTTGGCGACGAATTAGTTAAATACGTACAGGTATCCGGGAGTTTCCATTGCGCAGCTTTATTCGCATGTTTCCTCTCATTGTTGGTAGTTTTTTCTTTGGGATAAAAATATGCTAAGACAAACATTAATGATGTCAGATCGCAAGCGACGTAAGTCTGGTGCCTTTATTTCAAGAAACCGGTCACAAAGCGCTGCTAACATACGTTATTTTAAGTAACATACACATCAATGTGAAAACGAAAGTAACATTAACGTGAACGCTATTTCGGACATTGCACTTTCGAATTCGGTACAAAGTGAAGTTTGTAAAGATAACATTTATAGCTATTAAGTTGAACCACCAACAAAATCCTTGTCTTGGAGATAAGATCGTCGAATTGCTTGAAAAACATACTAATTAAAAATGTATCATATATTGTTAAAAAAGTGTGCATTTTCAAAATGAGGGGAGGTAATAAAAAGTTAAATTTCCCAAAAACTTGCAAGGCAAGGTACAAGTTTCTTTTTTTCCCCTTTGATTATATATAATAATGTACACTTACAGAAAAAATAACAAAATAGCCAAGCTAGATTTTTTGTCATTGACAAAATTGTTACAATTTTGTTACAACTTTTCCGGTTTTCTGACTTTGCGGCTTATATTAAAATTATCATTTTCATCATGTAAGTTATTTTTTTCGTAAAAATATACCACTGAAGGGCTAAAATAGTGTCTAATACAAGAAGCTGAATACAGAATGCATGAGTTTATTGTTGAGTTTATGGTACCTTGTATGTTAATGTTGACTGTCATTTTTTTGAAAAAGTACCAAATAATGGTTGTCTAGAAAATAGACATAGCATTAAAACGATGATGACAACCCATACTTTTGAACTCTGTTTTCTGTTTCCTATATCCCATTGTACATGTTTAAAAAGTGTTATCAATTTCTTCGTGCTAGAACTTATTCCAAGATATGTCCTTAAGCACAATTACAGCATTTCAAAAATAATTATTTGAATAGTACCTGAATCGTTCCCACTTTTTTAAATGAGCAATATGGTAGGGTATCACAAAACTAATTAGGAGGTATTTTACGTTAAATGCTAGATGGGTGTTCAGTAGAACACGTGTGTCGCCCTGTTGCACTTTGGCAGAATACAAATCTAAATAAAAAACAAGAATATTAAATATGACCGTGACCTACATAATTTGTTGCCATCAACATCCTGTTGTCTTGAGCAAAAACATTAAAAAAATTGAAGAAAAGATGTATATAAATGAAAAGATATAGCCAACGTTAACCTTTCGTGACATAATTTATTTACAAAAAGGGACATAACTCTGTCAAATATGACATTGACCTACATAATTGGGTGGCATCACGACACTGCTGTCATAAACTATATGATTGAAAGTTTGAAGAAGAAATGTTAAAAAAGATACAAAGTAATAAGAAAAGTTAAAACATTGCAAAGTAACTGCAGTCATCGTTAAGTTTGTGTGACGGACGGACTGAAAGACAGACCGACGGACGACGGACAGAGGGAGCCCTATGTATCGCACTTTCTCTGAACGGGTGGCACATAAACTTCTTTAAATGATAATATTTTCCAATAGTTACAACATAAACTATCCAAGTTGTTTTAAGTAGAATCTTAAAAAAGAATAACACGATGACGATTTTTTTTCAGTTTTAAGTGGATACTTTGCAGGTGGACACTGTTGGCAAGGTGGTTGTATCAGCTCTCTATGGGATAAGTCGATCATTGGAATATGCCCTGTAACAACCATTTCTACTTATATGTACTTAATTCAGAGTTGTGCGACAAAGTCAAAGTAATATGTTTCTATTACTGTGTTCACGTCAAATCGGTTTAATGTAAAAAATATTATGTCGACGTTTTATTTTCAAGTTAATTATTCTTGAAAAATGCAAATGTTTCCATACGAAACACGGTTCCATATACCCATACGCTGTATGTTATTATGGTTGGCCAAGGTTATGTACTGTACCGTACCAAACCGCAGAAATGTTACATACGGATATATATATGCTTGTTTGAAAATACTTTTAGCCACTTGGCTTCCAATATTGAAATGTTGTCTTTCTTATGTGTTCCTCTATTATTTAGGAAGGCTGTCGTGAAAGACATGCCTGAATAGTTACGAGTGCGCACAATGTAGACTCGGTACTTTTTCTTTAGCCATACACAGAGTAAAATAGATGTATATGTTACAGTCAATCTGTGAAATCAGCCATTTCATGAAATTGCTAACAATTCTAGCTTTTTCATCAAATGAACAATTCACTCAGCCATTTCATGAAATGGCTAAATATTTGAGGCTTTTCATGAAATGGATGAAATTGCAATGTCAATGTTACACAGATTTGCTGGTGCAATTTCATTCAATCTGTGTAATAGTGTCTTGGGATGTATTTATATGGAGTTTGATATCATGAATAATAAAGTTTTGTCTTGATAAAATGAATAGAAAAACATGTAGATATCTTCATTTTTACTAAAGAACAATTGTTATAAATAATTCTCAACATTTTCTTTGATTTTTAAATATTGTGATTATCAGTTCAAATACATCTTTAAACATGTATTAAAGTTAGAAGTCATTTTTTTTTTATAATATTTACCTTTTCATCTTATAAGTTTATTTTGGTAGATGGTTTAGTGTAGTTAAAAAATTGGTAAAAAAATATAGGTACCTGTGCATTTTTTCACACTAGAACAATGTAGAAAAAAATCCAGCAAATGTGCAAATGTTTCATATTTCAACCGATGACAAATTATTGTACTTTCAAATTCACCATAAAATGAAAACAAATCGGTTGTATTTCCTTTTTTGTAGGTTATATCGAAACATGAAACATATATTGACATATTCAAACAAGAGTAAAACATTTTTACCATATTTTCAAAATGAAAAACTGGTCATGATTTGACCATATAAGAATTTACATTAGAGAGGACTGATTTAATTTGATATTTCAACAATATTTAAAAAAAAATGACTTCTAATATTTAACTTTTTAATACTCCTTAAGATGATATATCATACAATCAAGTAGAAAAATTGAACAGACAAATATAGGTCGCTATGCAAAATATTGAGTTTAACTGACCTCCCCTAACTTTCAAATCTGATATCTTATAAATTTATTTAATACAATGTTCTACAAATGGAGCAAAATGCGAAACCAAATGATATCAGAAGCTATAAAATATATGTTTAAATTGTTCTCATGATAAAATCTTACAATGTGCTGTTACATCTGTGATCTTGTTAACTCGTTAAACAGTTTTTATTAAGAATGACGTAACCAACTTCATGGGAGGCAACCCCTGTGCGTTTGATAACAATGATAATGTCATAAAATGTATTATAAAAATTGCATTATATTTCACTTTATTTCTACAAATTGGAAATTGTTTTATAACAATCTAAATGTAATATAAGAATTTTAAACTACATATTTATTAGTAATTTAGACAAAAATATTTATTTTTACTTTTTGCCGTTATTCGGCATTACCGGTAAAAAGACTGACTTTAATGCATCCTTAAATGAAAGAAAGGTATCAAATTATCTTAATTCTAGATAAAAATGAAAACTCCTGATAACATTATTCTGAGCCTTGTTTCTTAAAGGTATATTTCTTATATTTTGACCCGCTTTGACCACCTGATTCTTATGCCCTTCCAAAAGACTTTTGATGTTAGCCATTTCATGATATGGCTGGAGCAATATTTTTGCCATTTCATGAAATGGCTGAGTGAATTGGTTATTTCTAGAAAAGGCTAGATGTTTTAGCCATTTTATGAAATGGCTGATTTCACAGATTGCCTTGCCTGTAACATATAAATGACAGATTTTGCCTATAGCGATAGAATGGTTAGAAAAGTCAGTATGACTAACAAAGTTTACGTTCCATCTTTGACTGACGTTATATAGTTCAGGTGATTTGAAGATGATTTCTGATTTCTGATAATTTCACAAAATATCGAACACATCATCAGTTACGAATGGAGTCTGTTTTGAGATGTTTTACTTTACAATA
>JAULCC010400866.1:0-11369 GCA_032358795.1 Nuttallia obscurata | reverse complement strand
ATAATTCATTACAAAAGCATTTGATAGTAATGATAAAAATAACCTCAGTAAATATCATGTCATTATGTACTATTTCATAATTCCGTTATACTCTAATATGCGCCTACGACTTTTCTCTCTGGTGCATCTGGTGACGACAATAACTCCCCGGGGACATACTGCACATGCACATGTTACTCTCCATATGTTACATTGCGTAATCATGTCAAACGTCTGAAACTGAATATGGAGGTGTTGTGTTACGCGATAGGCAAAAAAGCTATTTTTACACAGAACTGGACATCATGTATTTGTTATACCATTCTATTGGTTTTAATCAAATTGATATTCATTTTAACAGAATCTTACATATAGCTGATCAGGGAGGGTCTTTTCACACGATAGAAAAAAACTTTTTTTGCTATTTGTTATAGAATTATAGAGTGTCTATTGTATTGTAATTATTTATATACATAAATGAACAGAATAAACAGAATATATATCTCGATATTTGACATCACGAAGTGTGTGCGTGTTTCGTGTGTGCGCGCTTCTTCTCGAATAGAAACGATTATTCGTTGTATTGCAAGCAGAGAAGATCTAGTTCAGTCGCATCATTATCGGCTCGGCACAGATTGTAGCTGTAACAGATAAAATACTGATGCCTTCTCCGAGTGAAACCCGAGATCAGACAGTGCATTTGGACACGGGGCAGCTAATCTGGGTCTATATTGTTTTAGAAAGTTGCTGTTCGCCAGAGTACGTACTAGTAAGCCAGTTAACAGTATTTAATAAGTCACAGCTGCGATATCTGCTTGGCTGATAGAAGCCAGTTAAACAATGAGGCGATGGGGATAGGTCTACACTGTATGCATTGTATAAGTTATTGTTTTCAACACTTTTAGTTTATGACTTTGAGGCATTCATTGAGGGGTCTGTCTGATTGATTGATAACCGTTCTCCATTCTCAATACATCCTCGAGAATATTACCCTATTTAAAATCTCGACTGAATTTCGAATGATATCTAAATGATTTGTGTGCGATCATTATATGCCTCTTTATCATATTCATGTTACAAACATTTGTTATATTATGCGTTACAAACTTACGACCCATACGAGAACAAAATGAATATTTCAAACAGGTAAGCGAAAGTATTCTAACGCGCGTTGGAGTGGATTTTCACCGCGATTTCCCACCGCGCACGCGCCGCGTAAATTATTATGCAATCGACGAGTCGGCCGTCGCGGTGGGAAAATTACATCATTTCGCGCAGACGAGGGGGGAAACCCTCGTCACCGCCCAGGGTTATGGTCTTGCGCGCAGATGACGATGGGGGAGACGAGGGGATCTGGAAAATTTCGCGCGAGCTGTACTGTACATGTAAGGAAAACTGACTTCGGCCCCTGGCGGCCATGTTTTTTAACTGATGAATTTTTTAAGTCTTTTGTAGAGGGTCACCTAAGGAAAATTTATGCCACTAATTTTGGAGAAGAAGATTTTTTTCACTATATACATATAAGGAAAACAGACTTCAACATCTAGCAGCCATGCTTTTTTACTGATCAAAATAATTTGAACAGTCTTTGTAGAGGTTCACTTAAGAAATAGTATGCCAAATTATTTTCAAATATGGCCACTAGTTTTGGAGGAGAAGATCTTTATATAGAATCCCTTTCTGTTGCCATTGGCAACCAGAGTTCTGCATGGAGATTCTGGTTAGGAGATGTCGTTGGAAGCAAATGTTGACGGATGGACGGACGGACGACGGACAAAGGTATGTCACAGGAGCCTCTGGTCAGGTGAGCTTAAAACGGGGAAATCTCCGGAGATGGACGGTTTATTTAACTTTTATTTCATAGAATATCTGACATTATAAGGCATCGTCTTTAAGATTTAAGTACTACAATTCCTAATTTGGGGTATCATTCTCACATATGGGCTGATAGTTTATGATACCTAGTCATTAAGATAAGAAAAACATACAAATTTACCGCGATAATGTTTTACTGGAGTCTTTTTTTTAAACAAATAGTAACTACAGATGCAATTTTCATACTACATAACATAACGTCATGCTAAAATCTCTGTGTTCTAATTAGATTTTGTATTGTGCCTTCACTGATTTAAAGCTAGCATTTGACAACATCAGAAGAAATTTACTGTGGTTAAGGCTGTATACCTTTAGGGCTATACGGCAAACTAG
Source organism: Nuttallia obscurata (assembly GCA_032358795.1). Classification (NCBI taxonomy): domain Eukaryota; kingdom Metazoa; phylum Mollusca; class Bivalvia; order Cardiida; family Psammobiidae; genus Nuttallia; species Nuttallia obscurata. The sequence goes on along the minus strand of JAULCC010400866.1, from coordinate 9,182 downwards.
TGAGGTTTATAAAATATATGCACAGTCAGACCAGATCTGTGTCAGGAAGGGTAACTCCTACTCTGACGTTTTTTTAAAACACAGTAGGATTGATGCAAGGGGAGACAATTTCGGCGATCAAATTCGTCATGTTTATCATAGAAGATTTAGAGATATTATTACAGGACCTAAAGCATGAGAATATTCAGGTCTATGATATTACTTTGTTTTTAATACTCCTATTTGTTGCTGATGATATGGTAGTATTTGGTACTTCGCCTGATGACTTGCAGGATATGTTACGAGAGTTTTAAATTAGAATAAATTGTGAACAAACTAAGGTTATAGTTTTATGGAATGATTTGAAATATGAGGCAAAATGAGACTTTGAAATATTGGGATAGCATATGAGAAGTTGTTAATGACTTTTTTTTTTATTTAAGGGCATTCTTCAATTACATAGGAAAAATATTTGGCTGGGACTTCGGACCTTAAATACAAAGATACTTAATACAGGTACATTTGGCCTAAAACAAGCGTTAATGTCAACTTTACGATACTTTTTTAAAGTCAGTTCTCAGTTATAACTGTGAGACTATTTCAAAATCTAAAATTAGTTAAAAGAATCCATTTGAAATTCCATCCTAAAAAAGCACATCAACATGAAGAACTTACGGTAAACTCAACTCAACTTAACTCAATTGTTTTTCAGGAATCGGCAAATACAATGCCTTTGGCTGCAACATAAATATACAAGAATACGGTATGTAATACATTTTATGACACGAATACTCAAATTTAATTGATACATCATTACATCTATTCAATAGTTCCAGTTTTTCGTATAATCAATGCTTCTTTGATAAAACTACTGACATTTAGCTGAATTTTCTTTTTCTTTGAAGACATAATAATCAGTCTCTAGCTGAAGATTGAAACAAAGGCTTGACGAACTAGGTTTCCATTCTTATTAGAATTGTATGGTTTTTGAAATCGGTGGTTAAACCAGCAAACAATAAATCCAAAGACTTCGTATTTTTTTTAAACAATACTGTAATTGATTTCTTGTTTTGCCGACCACTGGATATAAGATAAGAGTATTATCTAGATGCGTGGACAAGTCTATGTAAGGTCACCCATACAGGGAGTACAATTTTTTGTGTCCTTATCTGTTAACTGTAACTTGCAGTCACAGCATGGCCCAAATATGGGTCCACTTGGGTGGTCACTCATTTAGTAGCAGTTCAGTACCTCGCTAAGGTGTTGACGTTCTAGCACTCTGCCTTAAATGATTACATAAATTGAACACCATACATATAAAACTTATAACAAGTAAATAGTTATCGCGAGCCTGCGCTCTAATTGGCTGGGGTAGCGTTTGAGTTTAACTGAGTTGTATACAGAGTCATTATCGGGGGTAAAACGGGAACAAACGTAAAGCCCGAACAGAAGGCATTATCTACCGTAAGTACCTTTTGATTGCTGAAATATGATTTCGTATCATTTTGCCGGACAATTCGTCCCATATGTATATTTTCCTCTATTTTCTAACAAGAGTAGTATTTTTTGTGAGGAAAATATTAAAAATATAGAATTCTTTGAATGCTATTTTTGATTAAATATGGTGACATTATTTTTCAATAAAATTAACTTTATGTTTGATAAAGGTAGATAAACGGTACAGGTTATTCTAAAGGCACAAAAAGCTCAAAAACGCATTAATTTAATTCCTTTTTCACAAGTCAAACGAGGTGTTTATCGCAAAAGTGGGTCTCTAAATGTGTCTAACGTTATTTTCAATACAAAAGACACAATAACAAACTTAAATAGAGTATTTATTAGCATATCCCTAACCCCTAACTTTCACCACATCGGTTGTGTTTAATACGCACGTTTCAGAAAAACGTTCACCGCGTGCCCGATAAATGCTAGTTTGTCCATCCGTTGTAGTTGATGTCCGGAAGTGGTGGCTTCTGTGTAACATCCGGATAGTGCAATCCTCTCTCCTGGTTGTAACACGGGACTGACACCATCTAGGTCGCTCACTCACCTTCCCAGTTTACATACAACATGAGTGCAACCTTACAAATGTTGAATGGTGCCACTGCTCGAACACTCATTCCGGCATGCATCATTCAAATAGCCTGAAAACCGGAATTTTCGGATAGTCTTGGCATAATACTAGTAGTGCCAGTCCCAGTGGAAATGATGTTTCTCGTGCAGCACATGCAGAAAATGGTAAAACGTGCAGAGCTTATTAAAATTATATAAAAATATAAAACTTCTCAGTAACGTCCCACTTTAGTGCTATGAATTCTTATTGAAAATGCATAATGTTTCTCTGATTTGGATAAAGCTCGACTGGCATGTGACACTACTCTTTTATGGTGTCCCAGTTGTTGATACAGAATGGCACCTAGGCCCTTTGTTGATGCGTCTGTGTGAATTTTATATGGAAAACAGAAGTCAGAGTAGGCCAATATCGGTGGTGATAGTTATCTTGAAATTGTCTAAAGCGTTTTGTTTTGTGACTGTCCACTCTCATATTTTTGGTAATTTTTCTTTCGTCCTGGCATCGGCCTTTCTCAATTTTGTTCGACTGGTTTCTGTTAGATGGACAATATGGCCGCCAGAGCTAAAAATAAAAAAAACTTTGAAAATCTTCTTGTCAGAAACCAAACAGACTAGAGCTAAGATATTATGTATATATCATTGTTGACATTCTGAATGCTGTCGACACAAACCATACCCACTCATATATAAACGGAGGTTGCTCATTTACACATTGAATAGTACAAATTGATTGACTCACATCACGAGACGTATTCGTGATATTTAACCACGACTGGAGGGTGTCCGATATCTATTGTTTAAAGGATTTGAACGGATAGATATTGGTATGATTAAGCTTTGTTTTATCCTATATTCAGATGATAGTTATATTCTCATGTACAGACGTCGGGTTACAAGAAGGCGTAGGGGCACTAGATTTAACTACAATAACATCCAAATAGAAATTGTTATTAGCTTAACTTACTTGGGCATAGGTTTTACTTCTTGTGGTTCCTTTAATGACGGCCTCTCAGCATTAGCAGGGCAATTATTAAAAGCTATTGTCAAATTAAAATCATATCTATTCCATTTTACAAACATATCTGTGTAGCACATGTTGGAATTATTCGATAAATTAGTTCTCCTAATTCTTAACTACGGAGTGAAGTTTGGTGTTTTTCCTAATACAGATGAGATCGAGCGAGTTCATTTACAATCCTGGAGAGGACTTAAATAGGCTTCGCCTGTTGTCCAATCCATTTCATTGAATAAAATATTGTTTAAACCTAAACCAATCCTGTAAGCAATTACTAGGAGTCAGAAAACAAACGCAATATAACGTTACTTACGGGGAACTAGGAAGGGTTTCATTAAAACAGCATATGTTAATGTCTACAATTCGCTTTCGTTTAAAAGTTGTTATATGCACTGAAACGCATTTATAGCATGATGTTAGAAGATATGCAAAGGCAACCAAATAATCCATCTTGGATACATAATGTTAAAAATGTACTGCAATCCTTAGGTTTTAACAACGTTTGGTTACAACAAGGTGTTGGAAACCCAAACGCTTTTATTATTGTTTTTAAGCAAATGTTAAACGACAATTTCATCCAGACTTGGAACAAGGAACTTTGTAACTCACCAAGAGCCGACAGTTATCACGTTTTCTCAGAATTTGGATTTGAAACATATGTAAATGAAGTAAATATTTCTACAATTAGTCAAGTTATGACACGATTTTAAGAGTATCTTCACATAAACTGGAAATTGTAAGTGGTAGATGGCACAGACCAAACCGAATTCCTAGAAATGAAAGAAAATGCCATCACTGCAACAAACTCTCTTTGATGTTGTTGAAGATAGCAATGTTTATAATGACCTCGTCATTGCGCTGAATTTTCTTGATTCATATAGAGTCGGTTATAACCTGCAAGAGATAGAAAACTTGGTATAATGCATTTTTAATGTCAAATTTTGTACATAGCACAAATAGTTAGAAAGCTAACCTAGACCAGTCGTCCTTGTACTAAGGATTTCATCTGCAGAATGACTGGCTTACTGGGGATTAACACAAAATATAAGATTATCAAGATACAAACAAATATTTTTGATATATTATTTGATGCTATTGTTATAATTGAGTTTAAAGTGAATGTCTAAATAAATTGTTTATGTCTTCTTACCATATCAAAAAGACAAGCTGCTAAAATAAACGCAACATTTACATTGTTCAGTATAGAACTATATTGATCAGACAATGGAAATGTACAAAGCTTAGTATTAACATTTGGCACTTTTGAAGTAGACTACGTCTTTTATCCGGATACAATGGACAATTTTGCAAGAAGTGTTTATCCTCTTCCACCTGGTTTTCATAACATACTTCACAAATGCGGTCGCCTATTGGCACCTTTGAATACTTTAACTATCACTACTGAATGTTGTTAAAATGCTGCTGTGGTAACAAGGTATATTAACAGACAAATTCACTCTTGTATGTGCGATATGTACTTAATTTGAATCCATCAGCATTACTTTGATAGTTTAACAACTCGGTCCGCCATTAGCTTTATCAACCTAAAATCTAAAGCAATTTAACTAGTTTAACAACATATTTAACAGAGTATGTTGTATCAGTTATAACACTTAACATTCCTATATATTCAAAATAAGTTTTCACTCTATGTTCCGAGCATTTACCGTTAGTACTTGAACAAAGGCCTACTTTCTTCACAATTTTCATATCTTTATTTCGATCAACTTTACAATACAGTACACAAACCTTAACTTTTTTCATTGACTAAACAGCTATCCCAGCCCACATCACCTTTACAATATGAAATTGCAGCATTTTTACCTAACCTTGAAAAACTTTGTTTTGAACTTTTTTGATTTTACCCCAATCGGCAAATCCCCAAATGACGCTAATGTAATGCATCATAAGTCATGTCATCCAAACAGAAATATTTTGTAGAGACAGCTGACAGAGCTCGACTGGCAGATTTGGCCAGTGTACATACAGCAACTTTCATGTATAATAGTATAAATTTTCATGAAACCATAAACCTAAATACTTGTATATCTCGGTCAGGTTCAGTTCAAGTTCACCACACAAAACTTTAAACTGCGATGTTTGTGTTGATAAAGGACGATAATAGTTTCGTCTTATCTTGATTAAGAGATAATCTCAAATTTTGACACCATTCGTTGATAGTAATTAACATACATGTAGTTTGTATAAACAGTTCATTGGGTGTTATTTCATCCCCATATGATAAAATACACAGCTGGTATCCATCAATATCCATAATGTTAAGACTTAATTTCTGCAGCAGGGTTGTTACGGAAAATAATGTCAGTGAGAGTTTACACCCTTGCTTCAACCCGATACCGACATCAAAAACAAAAAAGTGATAAACTTGTTACATCTAACGGCACACTTTCCATTACTGTACAACAGAAAGCAGTGACCAAACACAGTTAGATATATCTTATTCGTCTTTTAAAACAATAAAAACTCGACAAGTCCAGTATTTATCGTTTTCAAAAAAAAACTCATTTTATAAATCCAATAATTAATGAGCACTCATGTAAGATCCTCTCTTTATAAAGGATCTTACATGAGTGCTCTTAATTATTGGATTTATAAAATGAGTGTTTTAAAAAGTTATATATTATAAAAAGTATCCAAAACGTCAGTCTGTTATATATACCACTGCAAGCTTAATTGCATTCTGATGTATGACTCAAAATACTGCAGTCAGTCATCAACCCACTCTTAATGTCTTCCAACTCTTTTGGTTAAAAAAAGTTAAACATACGAATCTTTTTTTTGTATATAAGTTCATGGATTAACTTGGTAAAACATGCTTCTCGCCAACAATGCGTTGTCAGGTCATAATATGCTGCTCTTGCTTTTTTTTTTTATAAATAAAAGTACTTAAAGTACCGCTGGAAGGTGGGTTAAAAGAGAGGAAACTAAGGTTAAACGACAAAGTAAAGATTGACTCCCCTTTCGGTTGAGCCCGCTTTAATATTTTTAACACTTCGGCCTTTTGGTACGGTGATATAATAGCATGGCGCGTAGGAATATATGTAATCGTGTTTACAGCGGAAACATTTGCCCTTATCAAGTAGATTTCATTTTAATATAATGTTTATACTTATCTGATTGTAAATTAAGATTGTAATTTAGATACAAAATATAGGACTGACTCGAACGAAAGCTTAAAACAACTTATTACTGAAAAGAAACAACAATTAGATATAGATAAAAGTAGAAATGCCCGGACAAGTAAATTCAAAGAATTACAAAAATGACATAACATGATATTTTTATTCTTAACCAGTTTCGATTGAACTAATCATGGGGGAAAACAATAACAATATGGCGGCGCATTTTGACGTCATATTGTTATTGTTTATTCCCTTGATGAGTACAAACAACCGGCTGGGAATGAAAAATATAATGTAATAATCGTGTGATGTCATTTTGTGTTATATATTAACTGACGAGAAAAAGAAACACCTCATTCAAACTCTGTGTACAATATTTTATCAACTGTGATTAAAAATTGGAAAAAGAACGATGGCATTAACTAATGACCATTTATGAGAATTAATGATTGATTATACAGCATTTCAAGACCACATAATGTTTAAAAAATCTTGAAAATCCAATGAATGGTCAGAGCAAAAGTACTGGCAAACCGAGAAGCGCGTGTGGCCTTCTCTACTGGCAGTTAAGGCAGCAAAACGTCACCCCATCGAACCGCAAAAGTTACGTAGCAAATACCGTAGAATTCTGGCCCACCCCTGATGGAGCGCCGCTGTCAGTTCATTGGCGTTTGCAGGCTGCCGTTGAAGTTGAAGTCACCATCCTCCAAGGTAATTCCAGGCGTGTTCAATCGGAATGCAGTCCATTGAACACTCCGGCCCATGCAAGAGGTCAATGTTGCTGGACTATAAAAAGTTCCTGGTTATACATGCTATGTGACGTCGCGCGTTATCATGCTGAAATAGACCTTGACTTTGGCGAAATATAAGGACTACTACAGAACATAATAGCTGGTCAATGTAAGGCTTGTCTGTGAGATAACCTCAATCTTATTTATATCAGATCAATACCATTCCAATACTTTTCACAGCAAGATCTGACAACAACATGCCGGAGGTCACTTTCATTGACCCCGGATTTCCCTTTTCGCTATATCTAAATAATTTTGATAACCAATCAAAACGTTTTGTAAACCTGTCAAAACAGTCCTTACAAACCATATTCGCCAGCATGCACACAAAGTGTGTGTTATTCAATCGGAACACTCGTATCCGATTGATTATACTTTCACGATTGTGTAAGTAACGATTTGATTGGCTGTATGAAAAATCAGCTGAAGGCGTTTTACAATAGCTCGTTGTCAGATCTTGCTGTGAAAAGTATTGAAATGGTATGGATCTGGGTTTATTTTACAGCGGATTAATCGGCGTGCTTAGCCATCTAGCGGTATCCCAGTCTCAGTTTGTTTACATCCGGTAAAACAACGCGTTAGTTAGGGCAAAACCACTTCAGTAATCGGAAAAACTCGGCTATTTCAGAGCTTGCCGGAGACCACCGAGTAGTTACTATTGCTAATTCAGTCCTTGTCAAAATAGCCTAGTCGTTGATTAATTTTACTTTTTACAGAGGATTATTTTCATTGAATCCTCTTTTTTGTGCTTAGTTCTACCCTAGAACTTTCTGACTACTTAAAATAGCTGTCTACCTGCGTGCTTTGCCATTTAGTGAGTGCCATATAATTCGACCGTTTCTTTCAGTTATCCTAACCAGTCTGCAGCTTGATGTAAGCAGCACAGTATGATTCTTTCTCAGTTGGCCTATCAGATAACGCGAATTTTACACACCCACATTACCTTAGACAAACATAGAGACGAATAAATTTGGCTTTGATGGATTTCTAAATGCAGTTGTTAATCTACTCAACATGGCATTTGTTCCAATGAGTTTATTACCCGGAGTTATGCTGATTTTCTTCCCCGCCACTAATTGCCCTATTTACTGTCCCCGTCATTGGTATGAGAGGGTCGGGGATCCATCCTTCTTCATACCTTACATCAACATATGGTAACAAATTTTCAAATTCTGGGGTTTTGAAGTATTAAAAAGGAATTTTTTTTAACATAAATCAAGTGATTTGCAAAAAATCCTAGTTAAGGTGATTTTACGTTTAACCTCAAACAAAACTTAAGACTTTTTAATAATAAAAAGAAACCATTAAGTACTCATTATTTTCATTATTGATGTGAGGGAAAACATTTCAAATAAAAACACCATTATAGCTAGTAATGATTTCAGAGGAGAATGAGGTTAGAGATCTATAAAGAGAGACACATAAAAGTACAGAAAGTTTTTTATGCAAATATATATTTATCTATGCCATTAATAAAACAATTTGTTTTTTAAAAGCTTCAATTGATGGCATTTGGTCTGATACGAGTAATTTTTGACATGCAGCAGGATAGCGTTGATAGTTTTGTCTAGGTTTAGATTGTCAAATAGAATATCAAATGTACTTAATTCTTCTATATTTAAATTACGTTTTCATTTATGTAGCTTTTTAACTGGGACCAAAATTGGTTACTGACTTCACAGTTATGAAATAAATGTATTAAAAGTTTTGAATTTTTTTACAGAATATGCATGCTTCGTCTATAAAAATAACATTTTCGTAAGCAATTAATTAGTGTCTAATATCCTGAGATTGATCCTATATTGGAACAAAAGTAATTGTGTGTCTTTTGTGAACCTTAAGACTATATTGTATATATTTTCTTTCATATGACTATTAATGTGTGGAATACTATTTAGTTCATGCCTCCATTTTTGGAAAGATCTTGGTGTTTCAGCTTTTTTGGACATATGTTTATATATTTCTTTACAGTCTTTATTGTACTTGTTAATAACTGCTAGGGTTAGAGGCATTAATGGAGTAAAGGTTTTTGCTGGCAAGTGACGAATCTGTTTTACATCAAGATATTCTTTCACTGCATTAATAACACAATTAAATTCAAGAAAATTAGTTCTGATAATGAAAGTTTCTCTGAAGTATAACACTCTCCATCAAGGTTAGAGTCGTGTCGCATGCGTCAAT